>JAINUW010000229.1:0-135087 GCA_020205615.1 Panax quinquefolius | reverse complement strand
CTACTCATATTTTTATTCAACTATTTTAATGCTCAAATTTGGATCATATTATTAACGAATCCGAGTCTCACTCATATTTTTTCCAGTCGAGCCCGAATCGAGTTTGAACTGTGTTAGCTCGTTTATAGCCTTACACACGTGGGAGAAGAAGGATTTATTAATTAGGTTGTAGTATTTCCATTGATCATGTTTGAAAGTTATTAAAAATAACGGAAGTGGTTAGCATGAAATTTATTTTTGGATATCAAGAGTTTGAATAGTCCTTTCTGATTGTCCGTCCGTTTGAGGATGGTATCTTAGAATCAATCGTAAAACTGCGCTCATAGCTTTTTGCAAGCTAACCCAAAATCTTGAAGTGAATCTTGGGTCACGATCCAAAACTATGGATACAGCATGCTCGCAACCTCACAATCTCATTCACGTATATACTAAAGAAGACGTTCAAGTGAATAAGTCTCCGTTATCGGCAAGAAATGAGCGACTTGGTTAATCTATCAACAATAACCCAAATAGCATTGATGCCCGAGAAACCGTAGGAAAGACCCGTGATAACGAAATCCATGGTAATGTGTTCCTTCCATTTCGGAATCTCAAGTGGTTGCAACGGACCCTTAGGTACCGAGATGCTCCGCTTTTACACATTGACAAGTTAAACACATTGAGATAAACTTTGCAATCTCTCTTCATATTGTTCCACCAAAATGTATGTCAAGATCACGATACATTTTAGTACTTCCGTGATGGATTGCAAATGGTGTATTGTGTGCCTCCATCATAATCTTGTACTTCAAATCGAGTCGTTAGGAATACAAAGTCTAGAGTGGACTCAAGTATTCCTTCTTCATCAATTCTCGCCCCGAAATAGCTCCTTCTTGTATTTCTTCTTCATACGCATCATTTCGCCTTGGTGGCTCGAGCAACCTTAACTTTTTCTAATAAAGTTGGCTCTATGCATATACTGACATCATCGCACTCGTTCTCGCGATATGATCTTTCTACTCAACGCGCGCGTCTACCACGTTAAGCGCTTTTCGGGATGGTATTGAATAGTGTGGTCGTAGTCTTTCAATAGCTCGAGCCAACGTCATTGCCGCGTGTTGAGTTCTTTTTGTGTGAAGAAATATTTAAGGCTTTTATGGTCCGAATATATCTCCACTTTCTCCCCATATAGATAGTGCCTCCATATCTTTAAGCGGCGAAACGATCGGGCCGCTAACTCTAGATCATGAGTAGGATAATTCCTCTCATACTCTTTAAGTTGTCATGAGGCATAGGCTATGACTTTCCCATGTTGCATGAGAACACATCCTAACCCTTTTGCTCAAGCATCAGACATGAACAGCTTTAATCAGTAACACCTCTCGCCCATTATTTTTATAGAAAGATAATTTTGTCGCTTTCTAACTACGACAACACTTCCGTTAATGGGTCCACTAATGATTGAGCCGTCGTATTTAATATTCCCCGACAAAAAGAATATTCCCCGCACCAAACGAATATTTTATAACAACTTGCTTTACTTTGCAAAATTTATAAATATTACCCACAACTATAACATTATATCAAATTTATTCCATAATATTCAAAAATAATATTTATAGAAAATTCATCTTTATTTATAAAAGTTGGGGTCTTACAGTTTAGTTATTAAAAGAAAGTGGACATTTAACATGAGACTATCCAAAATAATAATAAAAATTTTTATCATGGGATGGAAGAAGTACAATATTAATCCGTTCAAATAACTTCTATTCCCAAACATGAATCTTCTATTGCTATATTAACCACCCTATTAATTTGGGCATGTGTGACATCTCTTGCACACATTCTTCTTTAATACTCCTTTCATTCTAATTTAAAAAATCATATATTATTGACTTTTGAACCTAATTAAATTTAAAATATTTTCAAACACAAAATTGAGATGATTTAATAAAAATTATAAGCTAATAAATCTTACAAGTAGTAATACATTGTTGATAGTTTACTATATTTATCATTGTTTTAATTAAAACTAAAGAAATTTATATCAATTTTGAATTTGAAGATTTCATAAACTGACTACAAAAAATCAATAGTGATTTTATAATTTGAAATTGAGGGAGTATTATTTTTATCCAACTAAGCTTTGGCCTCTATTTTTGTAAATTTTTGCCTCTATTTTTACAAATCACTCTTTTCCATCGGTGCATTATAGGTTGACACTTTTTTTTGGGACAAATTATAGGTTTACACTTAATGAGTTCAAACCAACTTAATTAACATATTCTCCCTCATCTTACGTTTGATATATCGATGCCAATATCACCACTTTCCTACGATATTAGTACTCACTTAATATACTCCCTTCATTCTTTAATATAAGTCTTTTTAGAGAAATATTTTTGTTCTTTAATATAAGTCGTTTGAGAATTTCAAGTAAGCATTAATTGCTTAATTTCCAATATTACTCCAAGTATTAAATGTAACTTTGGTTCTCTCACTATTTTTTGTTCAACAAATAACAATCTCTTATTCTAATACAAGGACAATATAGACAATTGATATTATAGTTAATGCTACACGTATAATCATTTCCTTAATACTTGTGCACAACTCTAAAACGACCTATATTTAAGGAACGGAAGGAGTAAGTTGTTTCAGAGTTGTGCATAAGTATTAAAAAAATGATTGTATAGTAGTATTAAATATAATATTAATTGTCTATATTGACTTGTATTGAAAAAAGAGAATGTTATTTATTGGGCAAAAAAAATAGCGAGAGAACCAAAATTATATTTATTACTTGGGGTAATATTGGAAACTAAGAAATTATTGCTTACTTAAAATTCTCAAACGACTTTTATTAAGGAACAAAAATAATTCTCTAAAATGACATATATTAAGAGCATTCATAACAGTTTTCTTATATTTATCCCTACTCTGCAATGCTATTGGGTCATTCTGCAAAATTGGAATTCAATTTTTTCACTATGTACCCAAACATGATCCTTATATTGATTCTTTAAATAATGAAATTTGAAATTTAAAAGTTAAAATTTAAAAATTTCAACAGTCAAAACATCAAATTAATTATAATCTTATAATTTATAAAAGAGTATAATTTATCAATTATATTCTACTGTAAATTAAAATTTATTTTATTTTAAATTTTAAGTAATTTATGGAGTGAGTATTGAATGGATTGTAGTTGCAGAATGTACATAAGATCAATATTAACTTTTAAAAAGTTAATTTGTAATATTTTAAATTTAAATTTAATATGATTCATTTAAATTTTGAAAATAATAAATTTTATAATTAATAGTACTTTTATAATATTTATAATTATATTTATATAAATTAAATAAATTTATATCAATTTTAAATTTTAATACATTTGAAATTAATTTTAAAAAAATAAGTTAATATTAAGTTTATAATTTAAAAATAAAATAGTAAAAAAATATCAAGATGTGTATGATTGATGAGTTGTCAACTTAAATGAGGGTGCAAAATGACATTTTGTATATATAGAGAATGGTCTTTTGACTCCCTCACACTGGAAAATAAAATCCTATATATTAATTAAAATAGAGAGTCAAATAAGGATAAGTAAACTGTTGAATAATGATTTGTTGATATATTCTTCAAAATTGAGGATAAAGAGTTTGTTAGAATTAGGATCACACACATGTACACAACAATAGAGAATTAACACACAGAGATTTACGTGGTTCTCCAATTTGGATACTCCACAGACGACTTGTTGTTTTATTGATGATTCCTTGGTTACATACGGTTTTACAAATAGATAGTATTTATAGCCATTAATCCTAGTATACGCCACCCATCTTGGGTCGCCACTTATATGGTATGAATATAAATTCAAATACAACTTACTAATATAATCTGCTGTATTCAATACGACATATAAATCTCAATTTAGAGTTGTCTTTGTCTTGAATACAAATATTGTCTACTAGATATTATACAAACTCAAAAGGAGTCCTCATTATTAACTATTATCACACTATTTCACAACTATAGTGAGGACTACTAATGCTATCCTCCTCGACCATTACTGCTCTCCCGACTCGTCTCAAATATATCTATGTGTTCTCATTTCCTCAAGAGAATACAAAGAAAGAAAGGGTGAGCTCAACTAGCCCAAAGAAGAAATATTACTACTAAGATAATGCGTAATAAATTATCATTAGCCTTCAACAACAATGAAAGTTAAACCGATAAAATACAATAGATTAACCAAATTTAAAATAATCAAGCAGCTGAATAAGCAATCCATTAAAAGAGTCAAGTAGAGAATAAAGTCTACTATCTTTTAGGTTTTAAAAGGTTTTCATCAATTTTTATCACCGAGACTCAAATTTTAATAAATAAACCACCACATCTAATCATCCCCGCATTACTACTGGCCAAGGATTTTCATCAAATTATCAATGGTCATGACTATACCGAATCACCCCGGTCATAATCATACCAAAACTATCCATCATCGCATTACAAAAGCCACCGAGGACTTTTGTCACATCATTTATATCAAGTCATGATTATACCGAATGATCCTCGGTCATAATCATACTAAGTTCATCTATGCACGTAAGCCAAAGATAACATAATATAACATGAGGATGATGACAATGACATAATAATTCAATAAAACAAGTTCAAGAATTATTTAATCCATGAATTATTAACGCCCAAATTGTCAACATGATAATCGCTTTCAGAGAGTAAAATTCAAGAATGATCGTAAGAATATTTCCATGAAAAGATATCGATGAAACGCAAATATCAAGGATATTCTACTAATTTCATGGAGTATAGAAGTCAAAGTTTTAACCAACCGGGTATAATAAAGAATGGAATAACAAAAGAAATCACCACGCATGCGGTATTTTTGTGATGTATGTGTTATTCCAATGTAATAATAATAATCTAACCAAAGTCGTGAAATTCACACCGATGTGATGTTCCAATGTAATAATAAAGATGGAACTGCATCCTAAAAACACATGATAGATATTCCAATGTAATGATAAAGATTTTAACCAGTCCTGTAAAACACATGCATGTGATGTTCCAATGTATAATAAAATCTTAACCAGTGTCCTGTGTAAAACACATGCATGTGATGTTCCAAATGTATAATAGAAGAATGTCACCAAGTATAGGTAAATCATAGATACAAAGTTATTCCAATGTAATAAATAAGCAATGGAATAACATAAGGATTTCACCAAGTATAGGATATGCCGCATATAAAAGTTATGTATAGGTATATCACTTTTACAAAGTTATTCCAATGTAATAATAATGAATGGAATAATGTAAGTTCTCTTCAAGAAGAAAGAATAACACCCCTTTACCGTAAAAAGAACCTAATATAGAAGTAGTGAAGTAGCGTAATACTCTTCTTCTTTTCTATAATTTTCTCTATAGCTTCTCTCTATAATTTCTCTCTGTAGTTTCAATGAATTCGTAAGAAAATAATGAAGGAATGAGCTTCTATTTATAGAAAAATGGAATGCATAAGAATTAATCCATGAACTATCCCAGATTGATTTACTTTTATCTGACGGTCCATATTTAAAGAAAAATCTTTTAAATAAAATATAATATATTCTATTTATATAAAAACATTTTACTATGCAAACACTATGCAATACTATGCAAAACACTATGCAAAACACTATGCAACACTATGCATAATAAAATATAATATATTCTATTTATGTAATAACTTTAATAAAGTATTCTATTTTATATAAAGATGTTTCGCTTTTATTACGCTTAATAATACTAATAAAATAAAACGCCATTATCGCTATAATAATTCATATTATTAATCGACAATAATGGAATCAAACCGAGTGACTTCTCACATAAGCATCAATAATCAATACCGCAAAGCTACTATGCAACCACACGACATCGTACTTTTACTACCGAAAGTAGTTCAACAAAGAACTACCAGAAAACTCCGCCGTTATTTCAATAAAATATTTTTGTCGCTTTCAATCCGACAATAATTTCGCTAGGGTCCACCAATGATTGAGTCATTGTATTTAATATTCCCCGCTAAACCTAATATTCCCCACCAATCGAATATAATATAACCACTGTGATACTTTGCAAAATTTATAAATACTACCCACAACTATAATATTATCTCAAATTCACACCATAATATTAAAATTATTTTTCGACAAAATTTAAATCTTTATCGATAAAATCTGGGGTCTCACAATCTCCCTCCTTATGGAATTTCGCCTCTCGAATTAGGGTACGACTGATATGATAAAGAGGTGAGGATACCTTGAATACCTTTATCGTTGAAAATATTAAGTTCATCTTCGCAATCCTACCAAAGATATTCATTATTCATCTTTGCACTACGTGCCAAAGATATTTATTAACAATTCATCTTTGCACTACAAAGCAAAAGATATATAACTCAGAAACCAATAATATCGAGACTCAATTTTAATAGTATCACAACCATGAATTATCCATGCACTATCGCTAAGGATATTCGTGTTTTCAATTACTACCATGATTATACCGAATAATCCGTGGTCATAATCATACCAAGTCTATCAATGCACTACTACCAAAGATGACTTTTACCACATCCATGAATTAATATTTCATCACGAGACTCAAATTTCAATAATTAATCCATATCATCGAATCATCCCTCGCACTACAAAAGCCAAGGATATTCATTAAGATCACGACCACGAATTATCCATGCACTACTACCAAAGATAATCGTGGTATTCATTAAGATCACGACCACAAATTATCCATGCACTACTACCAAAGATAATCGTGTATTCATTAGTATCACGACCACAAATTATCCATGCACTACTACCAAAGATAATCGTGTATTCATTAAGATCACGACCACAAATTATCCATGCACTACTACCAAAGATAATTGTGTATTCATTAAGATCACGCACCACAAATTATCCATGCACTTGTACGGCCAAAGATAATTGTGTATTCATTAAATTGTGTATTCATTAACCACAAATTATCCATGCACTACTACCAAAGATAATTGTGTATTCATTAAGATCACGACCACAAATTATCCATGACTACTACCAAAGATAATTGTGTATTCATTAAGATCACGATGCACCACAAAATTATCCATGCACTACTACCAAAGATAATTGTGTATTCAATTACTAAGCATGATTATACCGAATAATCCGTCGGTCATAATCATACCAAGTCCATCTATGCACCATGTGCCACGTATTTACTTTTCAAACATAATATAAACATGAGGATAATGATATAAAGAATCAATCAAATGAGATAAAGGATAAATATTAAACATTTATAATATAATTTATCCAGATTCAAGAATATCCCCATGTTATCAATCACTTAATAATCTCTATAATCTAATAACATTAATATTATAATAATATTTTAATCACTTCTTAAATTTATAAACAATTTATCTCAATTGTTTACGCTTTTACCATATAATGCATTTAATCATTCAAAATGCCATACTCATAAAATATCATCACCAATTATCAAATCCTCATCAAAAAATATGCATATATTCTATATAGGATTCTCTAGCCATAAAATCCTATTTTCAACTTTGTTACTTTCACATAACATATTTAACTCATATGTTCAGAATTAAACTATTTTCATGAAAAATACCAAATTAGTCCCAAAAATATTTCTTTTCTGGGATTTAGCATAATATAGTCCCATAATGAAAATATATTTTCTCGAAATTTTAAAATTCATTTACTATTTTTCAAAAATCAATTTCTAATTAATTCCTTAAGAAATTAGCTACCTCAAGTTTAACTCCAAAATTCCCAAATCTTGGCAGGATCTTACACATGTTAACGTGAGCTTCTAGTTTAAATTTCATGGTCATCTGAGTTATAGAACTCCTATTATAGCGTTTTTCGCCGGAAAAACCTAAATATTGAAATAGTCATAACTTGCTCATTTTAAGTCGTAATGAGCTCATTTTTGGACAGGAGGTACTTTATACCATATACCTTTCATGTCCCAAAAGGCCAGAATTTTTCTCATAATTTAAGTGGCCAAAACAGTCCTTAAAGTTTTTCAAGCAGTAGCATTTTCGAAATTTACAGCTTTGGCCTCCTTTGCTAAAAAATCAGTCCACACAAAAATCTACAACACCTTTTCCAGTAATTCCACTTGGATTAGTTAGGTAACTCATAGATCTAACTCTAGGACTTGACCACACTCAAAAATTCAAAATATAATAGGAGATATGGTCAATTGAATTTCATGTTACGCTTTTCACCAAAATCTGATTTTCAACTCTTTGTGATTTCTAAGAAACTTTCATGTTTTCACATACTAACCAACATAACTCATCATAAAACTTACTAATACTTCATATACCCATGATTTTCATCAGTTCTATACTTTTATTATGACTTTCATCATAATCCTCGTAAATGCATCCTTTTAGTCAAGAAATATTTGAGGGTTTAAGAAATGGGTTTTGTAGATCGGGTCAATACAAAATTCGATTTCACGCCTAGGTAGGCTAAGAAGTCTTCAAGAATACGCCAAGAAATTTATTAATGATAGAAATATCATTCAAAATCATATTTCGTCCAAGACTTGATAAGACGTCACATTAATACCAACTGCGACTTCTATCCCTTAACCTCGATAAACCTCTCACAACGATACCTATCAACTTGCCATCTTCATTCACGACGTCCGCCACGTAAAGTCCGCTTCGCAGCATTCCACACAAGGAAGTCAACAACGAAAGGATCGGGCTCTTTACTTATGGCTTGATATAACAAAGGATTAACTTTAGGATTTGGTTACTTTGAATTCAGATAACAAAGTTGGTTAGAATATGAAAGCTAACAACCTTACAAAAAGAATAATGAGTAGTTAATCAATCGCTTTCAAAAATTACCTCAAAGGCAAGTATTTTCAAAGAGATAAGATCGACAGTAACGTGAAAGTGTTTATTTGAAACAACAAGATTAATAAACATTGGAGGTAACGGCGTTCCTACTAACGGTTTCAACCAATAAGTCAAAGTTTAACTTCTTCTAATCAAATTTAAACGCTGAACACAACTAGGTGAAATAAAAGAGTGGGTAGAACTGGTATCTAACACTGGATAGACTTCGCAAGAGCTTATGATTAACTTACCCGTGATAATTTTATTCGTGTTCCTCGTCACGAGAAAAAAAAACGCTCTCTTAAACCACTCATTTTGGTTTGTCCGGGACAAATTTTTGGTGCCTCCATCCTAGTTGAATTTGTCTTCTGTAAACGACAAAAATCGAGCTAAGTGACCTTCTTCCACAATTATAACATGCTTTGACTCAAGATGGCGCAATGCTTCGACCGATGTGTCCCTCTCCTCCGCATTTGAAGCATATAATAGTGGTCCTTCTCCTTCCTTAACAACAAAAGCTGGTGTCGACGCCTTTCCATCATTGTTGAATCTCCTTTTCTTGAAATGTCCATTCTTATTGTTTTGGCCCCGATTACCACCAAGTGGTTACCATATCCGCCCGCTTGATTCCTCCATGCTTGTTGTTGTCACCGCTCGATGACTACTCTCGCCGGTATTATAATTTTGCTTACCACTTTCTTTTTTTTAGTTGGTTGACTCAAGTATCGCTACCCACTAATCGAGCCCTATTTACAACATCCTAATAAAAACACGCTTTATGAGAAATAAGATGTCGACGATCTCCGCTTCAAACCTCTTAAAAACATTCGCGCCCATTCTCTTCTTCATTATCTACCAAGTGGGACGAAACCGTGATAACTCCGCAAACTTTGCCTCGATCGCGACACATACTGGCCATATTGTTTTGTTCCAACTTGATAAACTCCACCTCCTTCATGTGGCTAATACTTTCAGAAAGTATTTGTCGCTGAATGCCTCCTCGAACTTCTCCCAAGATATCTTCAAGATAAAGAAGTTGAGTACGCTTTTACCGATTCCCACCAAGAATCAGCCTCTCCACAAGAACATAAAGGCGTAAAGGAACCTTTGCTTCTTCGAGCATCCCAAGACATCAAATATCTTGGTAATCTGCTTTATCCATGCTTCCGTAAGTGGTTTTGGCTCTCCTTAAACTCCTGTGGTCCCAAATTTGAATTGTTTAATGCGATGACCGCGAGAGTTTTTCCGTGTTTCCACCCCACGCTTTTGGACAGAGTCGCTTTACCGATGTCGCATGAATTCTAAAACCTCTTAAACGCATCTCGTCGTTAGTCAATCGATCAAAGGTTGTTGTTTACAGAGGATTATCGCCATCCTGTTGTACATTGTCCCGATTATCGATCTGTGGAGAATCAACACCTCCGTGCTCCATTGCTATTCTCAACATTCTCTGATGCCATTTTCAAACACCGCCACAAAATAAGGGTTAATTAACATATCACATATTATCCCTATACTCGACCGACCAATTAAATACCAAATAAATTTAGGTAGGTCATACTAGCGAAGGAATTCTCGCCTCTCCCTCCTAGTACTATTCTCACATCTTAGCCAGGATCATATCCCTAAGCTCGATACCAACCGTGACGCCTCCAAAATTAGGTATACGCCACCCATCTTGGGTCGCCACTTACATGGTACATAAATTCAAATACAACTTACTAATATAACTGCTGGTACAATACGACATAAACTCGTGAGTTTGAATACAAATTTTGTCTACTAGATATTATACAAACTCAAAAGGAGTCCTCATTACAACTATTATCACACTATTTCACGTAATAGTGAGGACTACTAATGCTATCCTCTCGACCATTACTTCGCTCCCCGACTCGTCCCAAATATGTTCTCATTTCCTCAAGAGAACAAAGAAAGAAAGGGTGAGCTCAACTAGCCCAAGAAGAAATATTATGACTAAGATAATGCGTAATAAATTATCATTAGCCTTCAACAAAGATTAAACCGATAAAATACAATAGACAACCAGCTTTAATCATAATGAATAAAGCAATCCATTAAAAGAGTCAAGTAGAGAATAAAGTCTACTATCTTTTAGGTTTTAAAAGGTTTTCATCAATTTTTATCACGAGACTCAAATTTAATAAATAAACCACCACATCTAATCATCCCTCGCATCACTGGCCAAGGATTTTCATCAAATTATCAATGGTCATGACTATACCGAATCACCCCGGTCATAATCATACCAAAACTATCCATCATCGCATTACAAAAGCCACCGAGGACTTTTGTCACATCATTTATATCAAGTCACGATTATACCGAATGATCCTCGGTCATAATCATACTAAGTTCATCTATGCACGTAAGCCAAAAGATAACATAATATAACACGAGGATGATGACAATGACATAATAATTCAATAAAACAAGTTCAAGAATTATTTAATCCATGAATTATTAACGCCCAAATTGTCAACATGATATCGCTTTCAGAGAGTAAAATTCAAGAATGATCGTAAGAATATTTCCATGAAAAGATATCGATGAAACGCAAATATCAAGGATATTCTACTAATTTCATGGAGTATAGAAGTCAAAGTTTTAACCAACCGGGTATAATAAAGAATGGAATAACAAAAGAAATCACCACGCATGCGGTATTGCATGATGTATGTGTTATTCCAATGTAATAATAATAACGAAACCAGTCGTGTGAAATTCACACCGGCTGTGATGTTCCAATGTAATAATAAAGATGGAACTGCATCCTGTAAAACACACGATAGGATATTCCAATGTAATGATAAAGATTTTAACCAGTCCTGTAAAAACACATGCATGTGATGTTCCAATGTAATAATAAAAATCTAAACCAGTCCTGTAAAACACATGCATGTGATGTTCCAAATGTAATAATAAGAGAATGTCACCAAGTATAGGTAAATCACAGACACACAAAAAAGTTATTCCAATGTAATAAATAAAATGGAATAACATAAGGATTTCACCAAGTATAGGATATGCCGCATATACAAAAGCATGTATAGGTATATATCACTTTTACAAAAGTTATTCCAATGTAATAATAATGAATGGAATAATGTAAGTTCTCTTCAAGAAGAAAGAATAACACCCTCACCGTAAAAAGAACCTAATATAGAAGTAGTGAAGTAGCGTATATAATACTCTTCTTCTTTCTATAATTTTCTCTATAGCTTCTCTCTATAATTTCTCTCTGTAGTTTCAATGAATTCGTAAGAAAATAATGAAGGAATGAGCTTCTATTTATAGGAAAATGGAATGCATAAGAATTAATCCATGAACTATCCCGTATTGATTTACTTTAACTCGACGGTCCATATTTAAAGAAAAATCTTTTAAATAAAATATAATATATTCTATTTATATAAAAACATTTTACTATGCAAACACTATGCAATACTATGCAAAACACTATGCAAAACACTACGCAACACTATGCATAATAAAATATAATATATTCTATTTATGTAATAACTTTAATAAAGTATTCTATTTTATATAAAGATGTTTCGCTTTTATTACGTTAATAATACTGAATAAAACAAAACGCCATTATCGCTATAATAATTCATATTATTAATCGACAATAATGGAATCAAACCGAGTGACTTCTCACATAAGCATCAATAATCAATACCGCAAGCGCTATACGCAACCACACGACATCGTATTTTTTACTACCGAGTAGTTCAACAAGAACTACTGGTAGAAACTTCCGCCGTTATTTCAATAAAATATTTTTGTCGCTTTCAATCCGACAATAATTTCGCTAGGGGTCCACCAATGATTGAGCTGTTGTATTTAATATTCCCTCGCTAAACCGAATATTCCCCAATCGCTAAACCTGCATATTTTGCAAAATTTATAAATACTACCCACAACTAATAATATTATATAAATATTAAAAAATTATTTTGACAAAATTTACTTTATTGATAAAATTTATAAATACCCTACCCACAACTATAATTAAACAAAAATATCTCAAAATTCACACCATAATATTTTCTCATATTTTCTTCCAAAAATTCCATTTAAAGAACAAAATTTAAATCTTTCTATCGAATCAAATAATAAATAAGAAAAAAGTTAACAAAGATATGTATTACAATTTAAAAAATTTATACATCTAGATTCTATATGTATCTTTAAAAAATTACCTTCAAAGAAAGATTGGTCTAATGGATGATTTATTTTTCAACTCTGTTGAAGAGGAGAATCAAGAAAAAAATTGCTTAATAAGCATTAATGAGAGAGGAGGTCAGAAGGTTTTCCTTCTTTTCATGGGCCAAAAGAGTCTATTTTGATTCTTCATATTTATTGATTTGTTTTATATTATATTTTATAATTATTATGGGACTTTTTACTCAATACGTTTTTTCAAGAAATTTTTTCTTCTTGAGATTGAGTATATAAAGAATGATTGGATTGATTGAATTCCCTTTTCTTTAATAAGTACAGGCGACAACTTATTTTGTTTTATTTTTTATTTTTTTTATACAGATATATACATAAGCTTATAAAAATTTTTGGCCCCTCAAGAGCGTGGTCCCCAAGCGAAGCCTGGTTGTCCTAAATTTAGCTCTATCTATACGTATCCTAACACGTCAAATTAAATAAAAATATATGTTAATAATGATATATATGGATGTCGATACAATTTTAATCATGTGTGATCATTACATTCATAAATTAATTAGTTTTTTTTATATAATTGATTATGTAATAAAATATACGTATGATGCCAAATTAATTAATTTAAGACCCGTAATGTTAATGTTAATATTCTAAATTGATAATTAATTCAATTACTACTATATATTATCGAGTGTACCTTGATAAAAGCGTAACATCTACACAAGAAGAATCTTTCCACACATCAGTATGTCTCCTAAGAATTTCCCTAGCTTTTTCTTTCAAATAAGAGTCGCAATTCGTTTGAAGCACCAAACAAAGCCTTGTAACAGTTCCCGCCCTCAACATCTCTTGCACCACCCAATCTGTCCCGGAAAACTTAGAAATCAAATAAATTATCGAGATTGCACTGTCATCGGCCGCCGGAGAAACTTTCATTATACGCTTTGTCACCACCGTAATTCCCGCAGCATGCCCCACAAGCCTAGCTCTACCATCCGCACAACAACACAACTGAAACAGTAATTGCAAAATCAGCTCGCTACTCTTTTTTTCCGGCAACCCTAATTCCATTTCAATAAGCGCAAAAACCGCCCCGGCTTCCACCATCATTGATCGGTGTCTTCCCTGCGGACACGAGCCTAGAATCACGTACAAGGCAGCCCTAGTTCCTTGTGGCGTTAGGCCTTCACTTAAAACACGTACAATTGTCTTGAAAAAATCGAGCTTCAAAATTTCTTCTACATTGGAATTCGCCTTTTGGATGAACATTTTTAATAATACCATTGCATGGCTTTTCACGAGTTTGTTGCTTGTGTCACACCCTAAAGCCCACGTTAATGAATCAATAATTTCATCGTATTGCAGAAGAAATTGCGTTGTTTTGTCAGGTGGATACAAAATGAAGTAGAGAACACTAATAGCTTGTTGGAGCCTCGTGGCTATTTTTCCATTCTTGTGACGAGTGCTACTAACAAAAGTTAGCATGGCCTTAGGCACGCCGGCTTCTACCAAACAAGGCCTATGCTTTTCTTTCTCTGCAAGGAATTCCAGCTCTATAATTGCTTTTAATGCTAAATTTGGAACTGAAAGGTGTGTGAGGAGGTTGAGGATATAAAGCTTGTTGATGGGATTTTGGGTTGGAATATTATTCCGATCAACGGGCTTTGAAGGGTTCGGGGTGGTGCGCCATGTTTGAATGAGCTTGAAAAGAATATGGTTTGGTGTTAAGATGGAGTCTCTCGAAAGGGGCTGTTTGGAGACTGGACAATTTGTGTTTTGGCTCTGGAATAGCCATTTCTCGATGCTGGATCGGTCGTATGTGATTCCGGTTATGGCAATTACCGGATCTTTCATGATTTGGAGAGAAATTGGACAGATGAAGTACTCGGGAACTTCAACTTCTTCCATGAATAATAATAATAATAAATAAATAAATAAATAAACTTGAGGGAATTAAAGAATTAAGGGGAAATTAAATATGTAGATAGATATTTACTAATGGAGTATAAGCTGATCAAAAAATATATAATGATTTACAGAAAATCATGTGATTATATATATATATATATATATATATATATATATATATATATATATATTATAGATGAAAGTGTTGGGGTGGGAAAAATGAAGATGGCTGAAATGGAGATTTTAAGTGTGGAAGAGAAAGTAAGTGTTTGCTTGCACACCGGTAAGAGAATGGGGCGATTAATTTATTTATTGCCATAAATTATGGAATACTAGCGGAAACTAATGGGATCGGTTTTCCTTTCCTTACTGGCTGGTCAAAAGTCATACATAACGACGGGTTTAATAGATATTTCGATGGTCAAAGAAAGAAAATTTTAGTGGATCTAACGTAATGATTCCTATTCTACTATTCTAGGAGTAGTTTGGAAACAAATTATAAAAATAAAATACTAATATATATGTTGATAAATACGTTATTAAGTTGAATTATGACAAATTTAAAAGTTTATGCGAAATAAATTAGGTTGGGTTTTTTCTCAATTTTTAATTATTATCTCATGATTTTTGAATTATTTATTGACATATTTTGAATTATCATTAACATGGAAAAATTATTTATATTGGTGTGAATCAAATTCATGAAAAGCTTTTATAAGAAAATATGCAAAATAAATAAATAAATTCAAGTAAGCTTTAATTGTTTAGCTTCCAATTAATTAATATTAACCAAATATTAAATATAAATTTGGTTCTCTCACTATTTTATATCCAATAAATAACATTATATTTTTTCAATATAAAAATAATACAAACAATTAATATCATATTTAATGCTTTACAATACTTGTGCATTAGTATTATTCTAATTAAATCAAGTAGTAATATTACTGATCCACTAAACAATGAAAACATGTTAAAGTCCTGCGGTTGAGTGTCTCCGGTGTGAGTATATATACTTTCCCGGCCCCTATTGGCTATTGGAATTTGGAACTACTCCTACTACCTCAATCAATTGGGAAATGATATTTTCATAACAGTTTTTGATATTTGCACACAAAAAGTGTCGCTATAGATCCTATAGCAACGATTTTTATATCTATAGCGATACTTTATATGTGAAAATATCAAAAATTATTGTGAAATATCGCTTGCCCAATCAATTTTGTTTAGAATTTAATTTGAAGCAAGCAATCATGTTCCATATATATAATTTGAGCTCAAAAGTAATTCATCCATTTAATTAACCAAATGTAGTAGTAGTACTAGTGTGCTGATAAAATTATATACGTGCCATCTTCTCCGATCCTACGTACGTAAATACTTATGTTTGAATTTTGGTTCATCGATCATGCAATTATTCTACTAGTATTTGGCATGCAATATATAAAATGTTTTTTTTCCCATTTTTCAATCAGTGGTCCCAGCAGAATAATTGCATGATCGATGAATTCTCGACGTAAGGGTTTGTTCAAGACAAGTACGTCCGTGTTATAATTTCCACGACCTTTCACAATTTGTCCCATACTACATATATATCAAACTTACTCCTCCACTAAACCCATGCCCCATAGGCCATAACTAAAGGATCCTTACGAATAGGCCAATAGCCACTCAATTTATACATCACCCCAAACACCATCTAACTCATATTCATGTATATATATTTTTTAGTACTGAATTTATATTTTGAGAATATAATTATTTTACACCGTCTCTATTCTAAATTGTAAATTTAATATTAATTTTTTAAAATTTAATACTCCCTCCATTCATATATGTAGGTCGTTTTATACTCTTTTTTTTATTCCTAATTATTTGTCGTTTGTGGTTATCTAGGAGAATTGATTCTTATTTTTCCAAATCGCCTTTATTACTCTACCTAATCTTTTCGATTCATATTTACGTGAGATAAGTGAGGTGAAGGGTATTATAGATAATTAATACTATAGTTAATCGCCTTCAATCATTTCCTTAATTTCATGTAAGCATATGCAAAAAGCACTTATATTAAAGAACGGAGAGAAGATTTATTATTATATTGACTAAAATAAAAAAAATTATGTCAATTTTGACTACTCCGTCAGTCTACTAAAGTATATAAAATTTGATTTTTTTTGTGTATAGTTATTATTGTCCCTAGCATTACTCTTTTGTTATATTATAAAGCAATAAAATTATATTTTTATTGATTTTTTTGAAACAATTTTTTTCTCAATGTTAAACTTTTATATATATAAAAGCGATAAATGTCTTATGTAAATGTTAATTTTTTAGAAAAGAATATTAACAAAGAAATAATACATTTTCTAAAAATGGAGTGAGCATTAACTATTAACTATCATAAATCTTATATTATTAAAATCAATACTCCAACAAAAAAGAGGGGGGAAAGAAAGAAGAATAATCTGGTTGCAATATTTTTATCAAAACTAGTATGAGTACACATAATTTTATTCAATAAATTAATTAAGAAATTTTGTAGATATTACTATGAATAATAAATTTAATTTAAATTATTTAATTTTAAAAGAATTTATATTAAATTTAATTTTTACCCATTAACCCCCTCCTAGAGTCTTTTTTTTCTTTTTTAGTATTTCTCTTTTTCTGGTGATATAATTTGGCCTTTTTTGAGAACACGGCAATCTAATTTTTAAATGAACGAACATGTAAGATAAGAGGAAGTACAGATTTGTGTAGTGTGTTGAGAGAAAAAATATGGCGGTGCTACCAGTCGAGTTGTGGAGGCGAATATTAGAGATTGGAGTAATTGAAAGATTCCCAAAATCGTTAAATTACAAAGACTTGTGCAGTCTTTCCATCTGTTGCACAACTCTAAATCGCCTCTCCAACGAAGATTTCCTCTGGTCCTCTTTTCTCTCTTCCGATTTCTCTCTGTCTCAACTTCAATCATCGTATTCTTCTTCTTCAACCGATCTTTCGCCTAAATCCCTCTACAAATTATGGTAAAGAGAACCCTAATTTGATTTCTATTCGATTTTATCTGTAAATATCTTTGATTTTATTCTGCTACATTTGTTTGTTTAATAATTTAAAGATATTATTTCTTTGTTACCAAATAACTGGTATTGGAAAATGTAAAAATGTTTCAATTCATTGGTTTGATTTTCTCCCTTTATCAGTCCAATATAAGGAGTAATTGTTGTCCGTGGAAAAATCTAATAAAAATCTAACCTTTAATGAAATTAAATAGGTTCGAGAGGGATAGAGCTAGGAAGCTTTTGGCCCATCGACGGGCTGTTCTCAGAATTGAGAGCCGAATTGCTGAGCATTCGAGGAGGATTTTGGAAATCAAGCATATATTGGTGGCGGAGACTGAGAAAATGAAGAGCACTATTTTGGAACTGTCAAATTTACGAAATGTCAGGTAATAATAATAATTGCAATCAGTTAGGTGACTCAATTATCTGTTTTTTTATGTGTTTTCAAAGCATATACTGGGTGTTAAAATAGTAATTTATATCAAGGTTCTATTTTGTTTATTTTAAGCTGTTTCAGAATGTTTGTGATTTAGAAGAATAAAATTTTGTCTAGTTTACTCAGTGTTACCCCTGGAAATACTTGAGCGGCAGTTCTGTAAGTAAAAATAAATAATTATAATAATAATAACAATAAACATACCAATTTCTTCCTGATCACCACCCCCTAGCAAATTAAGTATTAATATTCAGTTGATTGATTTTTCTAGACATTTTCCCTTCATTCACGTCAGATAACAAATTCAGAAGAATCACTTTGGAAATTTTGCAATTTACTTTCTTCTTCTTCTTCTTGTTTCTTTGGTCATTTGGAATGAAGGGGCAGTTTACTATAAATGAATTGTCACAGACATTATTTTAGTTACCTTGCCACTTTCTTAGTAATGCATCTAGATGTGAGTGGTTTATAGAAGTTTATGTATTTTTTTGTTAAAAAAAACTGTGTGCTCAAGAAGAACATGGAACTATTTAGTGAGCTGATGAGATCCTAGGATTGGTTTGATACTTTGATTTTATTAGGCAAGCATCAGTGGCATTGAATGTGTGGCAGCCAGAGGTGGTTCGTGGTAGGCAAAAGCAGATAGTTGAGCAATGTGTTGTAAACGTTGATTCTCGAATTAGTGCACTTGACATGGAGCTTAAGCTTTGCAAACAGCAAATAGCTGGGTTTGATAAGGCTCATGTAAGTGTTTACTAATAATGCATCATTCATTGAGCTCAGAGGAAACTTTTTACAGAGTATTATGATAGTTGCATATATATGACGGCAGAGAGATGAGAAGAGTAGACTACATGCAGCAAAGGAACAGCTGGCTTCAGTAATGTATCATCCTTTACGAGATTATAACTCGCCAAGCAGCAGCATAGATGAACACAGTATGAATAGAAAAAAGTTAAAGAAAAGTAACTGTAAGTTTCTAACTTCATTATCCTTTTAATGTTGCATTTTGTTACGTGATATATGCTATTTGTTTTTATGCTTTACTTCATTTATGTTGCATCATTTCAGCTGGTACTCCATACTTTTTAATGTATGGGCTAAAATTATTCTGTTCGTTATATGACAAATTCAAGGACAAGAATTTTCGTCTTAGATTTAAAGAAAAAAGATGTTGACAATCAAAATTCGTAGTATTTATCTTTAGAGTATGGAAAACTATCAAAAGATGTGCTCAGTTTTGTTCTACATGTTAAGCTTTGATGATGCTACGCTGTATACATTATAGTTTTATTTCTTTGTTCACATGTGAGCAAAATATTGAGGCTGAAATTTCAAGTTGACGTGTGAAATTCCTCACACTCTCTCTCTCTCTCTCTCTCTCACACACACACACACACACACACACACACACCACTCCAATGTTGGGGAGACATCCACACGAGTTTAGGCTTGTCCGAGTGCTTAGTTGCTAGAGGGCACAACACACAAGCCTTGTGATAAGGCAAGGGCCTTTCAACTCATTCGAAGGACAGGAGTAGACTTGGGAATAGAAGCAGGGTCATTTTTCTGGGGTCAAGTCTACTTCTCCCCACTGTACTCAACCTCGATTTACAAATGCATCACTGGACTAACAATCAACTCATTGAATTGTTTTTTTTCTTTTCAAAACGTCACAAAATCCGTTGAGTCAAGTTGACTTGAAACATACTTGCCACATAAGATTCCACACAAGAGAGAAATACGACATGGCAAATTAATGCACATGTGTAACAAAAAAACTGATTTTAAAATCAAACTTAAACCTTTTAATTAAATATAAAGGACAAAAATAAAAAATTGCAAACACAATTAATTAAAAGAAAATTAAAACATTTGAAACAATGTCAAAAATCTAACAATCAATTGTTTCTATTCATCTTGGTTTCCGAAGGTAGTGCTGCCCGGCTCCCTTTGACAGATCTGCAACCATCTTCAACCACAGATTTGCAACACCAAAATTGACCGTTAACAACCGTCAGCCACCATTGTCATCTACATTGACCATCATAGATCTGTCACACGCGCACAATTGGTACCATATTTTTCAATTTACATCCACATCATTTAATTGATTCGGATGGTCAAAAAATTAGAAAGTGAGTCATTGAAATGATTAAAATGTTCAGCCTTGTGTTTCAAAGGATTAAAATGTTCAACTATAATCACTGGAGGCAACTCAATGGGTGATTCACGACTAACTTTCCCATTTGAGTATGAGCAAGAGATAAATTGAAAAACAAATTGCAGTTGGAGAAGGAACCCTACTCAATTCCACCGCTATAAAAAAATTTCAAAGAAAATCATACCTATAAGAGTCCCATCTCCGATTTACATATTCAACCATCTAAATTAGGACCTCTTCTAGGGACCGGAGATACACAATCCCTTCGAACCCACTTTCTGTCCCCAAAGATCGGTAAAGATTTTAATTTCAATAGACAACCAAACTTTTCTCCCCTTCTCAGATTTATAAATTTATATTGATATATATAGATATATATATAGAGAGAGAAAGAAGAGATATAGTAGAAAATTTATTGGGGATGATAGATTTAGTTTGTTTGGGTTCCTGTATTAATGATGATTAAGTGGCCTCAACTTTCTTTATTTTACTTTTTTGTTTTTTGTTTAAGTACTTGTAAACTTGTTTAATTGTTTAAGTTATTATTTTTTTATTTACTTTGTATAGTTCATTTGAATGTTAGCTTGTTTTTATTGGTTTTAGTGTACTATACTTAATATTTTTAATTTTGTAAATTTATAATCTATCGAAAAATTAAAAGATATTTGATAAAGTTATAGTATACCAAAATATTTTTTTCATCCAACATGGCGCCACTAGATTTTTGTAATTATCCATGTAAGTATCGGACATGGCGCCACATAGATTTTTCGTAAACATTTAACACCCATAGACGAAAATTCAATTTTTTATAAAAAAAATTAGTTCAATGATGTGACTGAGTTTTTTCTCAGTCTAGTGACGCATTTGTAAACTAAGATCAAGTACAGTGGGGAAAAATAGATTTAACCCCATTTTTTTATGTTTTTTCCTTTTCTTTTGTCGTGCTGAGGACAAGCTATTTGTCCGTTCCGTTTTCATTTTGCTATTATTAACCTCCCTTGACACGGGCATCAAGAAAGAATATGAATAAGATGGATGATATAAAGCATTCTAATTTTTCTTTTCCTTTTTTGTGTCTGACACCCACCATAAACATTCATAAAATCATCCTTTTTGGTGGGGTGATGGTGTAGTAGAAGAAAGGATGTCACAGTTGATTGGATGGACAAGTATGTCTTTATAAATATAAAGGAGGACTGAGAGCTCTTAACTTTGATTCCTTTAATTGTGCTTTTCTTCCCCAAGAAGCATGGAGAATTCTTCAGGAGCCCTCCCTTGTGGATTGAACACTGTATAACAAATACTGTAAAAGTTCCTCATTTTTGGATGTGTCGACTTCCACCTATAGTATTTGTCTTGGAAATGAATTCTGTATGGCAGGGACTTCTAAAGAAAGGGTTGGGTTTGGGCAACAGGTGCAGTGTTCCGCATGCTGGATCCTCTACTATTCTATGTTCTTCCTGAAAGCTTGTCAATCCCGATGTTGTGCGGAGCTGAGCATCTTCTATTCGTCGGGATAAAGTTTTTCCTCTGCAGGGGCCTTGTGCAGTAAACCCCCTATGGGCGGTCGTCCGTCGTCATAATGTAGTCCAGGCATTAAAATTAATGTCTGGTCTGATTCATGCCTTACTGGGGTTCCAGAAAGAATGGTTGGCCTTTCAAATTCTGGAACAGTCATTTCAGTAGCAGTATAACAGTTAATTATGTAATTGATGAAGACCATCGTTGGAATATAGACAATTCTTAGCCGTCCACTTCCTCTTCTAGTGTACTTGGCCTCGGCCACAAGCCAATCAGTGATTTGGTTAAGTATCGTGATTGGAACATTAACAATTTTTTTGCGGTCAACCATGATCAACTCACGGTACTTAGGGGGTGTTTGTTTAGAGCTGAATGGAACTGAATCTGAATGGCTGAATTGGTCAGTGCGTTTGTTTTGGTCTGAATGGCTGAATCGGTAATATAGACCAAATTTGAATGGCTAAGTCGATTTTTTTGAAATTGAATGGTCAATGAGCAAATTGAATGAAGAAAAAAAATTAAAAAATTAAAAAATATATTAACTATTATATCAAGTAATATTAAATAAATTTACAACAATTTTGAATTTTTTTAGGAGTAAAATAATAAAGTTTTGTCATTCAGATGTTTCAGACATGTCAATTATCAAACAACTTTTTTCATTCAGATTCAGATTCAACTCATTCAGATTCAGATTCAGCTCATTCAGATTCAGATTTATTCAGTTTTTATCAAACACCCCCTTAATGTTTTTAGGAAAAGCGGAATCTGTCTCATGAGTTATCATTTAAAGTGTAAAAAAATTTAGTTTATTAAAAATAGAAAAAAAACTGGTTGGTGTTTAGCTGTCATTTACCCATTTGATTATAAATATATGTATTTATAGGTCTAAGTTAGGCAGTGCAATGGTCTCGAGTTCGTATGTAATCTTCTGGTGCCCTGCATTGTTTTTGAAACTTCATGTTTGAATTATTACCCAATTGTTTTATGTATTATTAAAGACTATAAATCGAGCTGTAATTAAGTGGAATTTCCAATACCAGAACAGACGGCTTTTCTTGCTCTAATTGTTTTGGTGTTATTATTACTGTCTATAATTTTCATTTGTTTTTCTGGATGCAGAGTAGTTAACCTGTTCTAGTTTCTCGTCAAATATCATAGAAAACAACGCAAGAAATCGCCCTTACTTTATCCCATGTACTTGGTATGATGATCGCAGTTCCATTGCTTGTGAGCTGAGATGTATGTTCGAGTTGCTGAACGGCTATCCATTATATTGATGAGCCCAACCCCACAATTTCAAACAAATGGGAAATGGTGTAAAGCTTTTGTAATGTAACTTACAGAAGTGGTATGAGTCTTTGTAAGGTACCTGTTCTGGAATTCGTCCCAGTTTTGTCAAAAATCCTATGTTCTTTCATCTTCTCCAATGTAATTTGGTTGTAGTGTCTGGATGATGTTTTGCTTTGTGTTTAGCTCCTTGATGTTGTATGTCTAATGTTTTTTCTTGCAGTCATGGAATAATAAGTTGGTAAGATAGAAAATACAGTTACAGACAATTTCTTCCTTATATTCTCCATTCCTTATAATATCATGTTTTATTGAAAATATAATTTCTATCCTTGCTAGCAAGGCCTATATCAGGCAGTTGTTGCTATTCAATAAACTAAACAGTCCTAGTGACAAGGCTCAATTTAGATAGAACTGCTACAAGTGGTCTGCCAATTATTGGCATAGCTTGCTCACTTTGACCTATTGTGCTCTGTCCCAGAGCAAGCAGCCCTGTCTGGCAGTAATTACGAAGTCCTCATAGTTCTTAAATACATGTTGTTAAACAGGTAGTCGCTGGATAGACCACAGCTTCGTCTTCAATAAAGACTGCGTTTGATTCTCAATTAGGTGAGTTTATTTTTTCTAAAGTTTGTTTTCTCTTTATGAAAGACTTGTTTATGAATTTATTTCTTCCTCCTTTAATGAAGTTGGTGAGTTTATTTTTTCTATTATGAGAAACTTGTTTCTGTTATAAAACTTTAGCAAAAGTGTATAAAAATACTCTTATAATTGCTGCATAAATTTAGAGAGAATAAATAAGAGAAAAAGAAAGAAAATTTTCTGAGAAGTTCTCATTCATTTCCTTCTGATTCATTTCTTATATAGGCAATGAGGGGAGGGGAGGAGAGGAGAGAGGAGGGGAAGGAGAAAATAAGGGAGTCACGGGAGGAGGGAGTACTTACGGGGAGCTAGCCAACTAGGAGGGAATCTTTGATTATAACACTTTCCCTGATTCCCTACGATAGAAGATTATGTCTCATTAAAAACCTTGTTAAGAAAATCCAGTGGTAAAAATTTAACGATGAAAAAAAGAGTACATATCTTTTACATAAATATCTTAATTGACTGCCTCGTTAAAACTTTGTCAGGAAAAATCCATTGGGATAAAAACCGTGACTAAGGAAAAAGAGTACAGTCTTCCCCTCAAAAGGAATTCATTACTTCTTGATGAAATGTTGTCATAAGTCTTTCAATTTACACACATTCCAATCCTTTTCCAAGTTTTGCAAACGTTACATTTGGTAGCGATTTTGTGAATAAGTCGGCTAGATTATCACATGATCGAATTTGTTGCACATCTATATCACCCTTCTTTTGTAGCTCATATGTGAAGAAGAATTTAGGTGAAATATGATTTGTTTTATCTCCCTTGATGTATCCTCTTCTAAGTTGAGCAATACATGTAGCGTTATCCTCATACAGAATTGTAGGAATGTCTTTTATTGATGGTACGTAATCCACATGAATTTTGAATATGCTGAATAATCGATCTCAACCAAACACACTCTCTGCTTGCTTCATGTATAGAGAGAATCTCTGAGTGATTTGAAGATGTAGATATCATGGTTTGCTTTGTGGATTTCCAGGATATAGTCGTATCACAATATGTAAATACATAACCTGTTTGTGATCTTCCATTATATGGATCTGATAAATATCCTCGTGACTCAAGATATCCAACCAATCGCGATATTGAATCTCTTGGATAAAATAAATCAAGATCAATACTTCCACGAGGTATCTCAAAATGTGTTTGATCCTATCCCAATGTCTTTTAGTTTGAGAAGAATTGTATCTTGCTAACAAGTCGACAAAGAAAATCGTCGTCGAAGATACATAAGAGACCTATTGCACTAAATGAACTACATAAGAGCACCTATTTCACTTAGGTATGGAACTTCCATTGTACTTAGGCATGGAACTTCAGAACTTTTTTATTTCACTTAGGCATGGAACTTCAGGTCCAAGAACTTCTTCCCCGCTTTCTAGAGGCTGAAATGGATCTTTATCAACTTCTAAAGATCGAACAACCATTGGGGTATTATGAAAATGACTGAGAATCTTTTCAGCATATGTGTATTGATGAGCAAAAATTTCAGATGCTAAATGCTCCACTTGTATTCCCAAATAGAATTTTGTCTTTCCAAGATCTTTCATTTCAAATTCATCTTTTAAATAAGTAGTAGTTCTTGTGAGTTCTTCAGGAGTACCTACAAAATTCAAATCATCCACATATACAGCAATGGTGAAAAATTCACTTTATGATTTCTTAATAAAAACACATGGACATACATGATCATTTATATATCTATCTTTTATTAAATAATCACTAAGTCGATTACACCACATACGATCAGACTGTTTCAACCCATACAATGAGCGTTGTAACTTAATTGAATATATGTGACTGAGCCTTTGTGATTCAGCCATTTTCAATCCTTCAGGGATTCTCATATAAATCTCACTTCAAGTGAGCCATATAGGTATGTTGTTACAACATCCATCAGACGTGTTTCCAAACCTTCTATGGTTGCCATACCTATCAGAAAGCGAAAAGTGACTCCATCTATTACGTACTGGAGAGTCTGTATCCTGATAATCAATACCAGATTTTTGTGAAAACCCTTGAGCTACAAGTCGGGCTTTATATCTCACAATTTCATTTTTCTCATTTCGCTTTTCGTACAAATACTCATTTATTTCCAAAACGGGAATACACCCAGCGGTGTTTGAACTACTGGTCCAAATACTTCTCTTTTCAATAGAGATTTTGTTTCCAACCGGGATTACACCCAGCGGTGTTTGGACTACTGGTCCAAATACTTCTCTTTTCAATAGAGATTGTAGCTCAGTTTGAATAACATCTTTATATTTTGGTCAATCTTTTCTTTTCCGACATTCTTCCACATTTTGTAGTTCAGGATCCGTGTCAGGAATCAAAGTAATATCTTATGCTATAAAGAAAGCAAATATATCGTCAATCATGACTTTGCTTCGATCTCATATTTTCTCATCATGTACATAATTTATTGAGATCTCTTGGTGTTCATCTCTTATCCCTTTACTGAGATTTTGAACCTCTTCTGGGGCTATTCCTACTCTTGGAATAAGTGCTTCTTCTGGAGCGGTTAGTACCTCTTCTGGGGTTATTCCCACTTTTGGAATAAGTGCTTCTTCTGGAGCGGTTAATACCTCTTCTGGGGTTATTCCCACTCTTGGAATAAGTACTACTTCTGGAGCGGGTATTCCTTCTGGGATTCCTATATTTGCTTTTGATTTTCGTGGTACAGTGTCTCTTGCACCAACGTGTCTTCCACTTACGGTGTGGTTTAGTTTATTACCTTATTTACCTTTCTTTGTCAATTGATTTTTCAATAAGTATTTCTATCTCTGCTGGAGTATTCACTGCAGGTGTATATGACTTTATCATTTTTCTAGCATCATTAAATGCATCTGGCATTTGATTTGCAATATTTTATAAACAAATAATTCTTTGAACTTCAATTTCACATTGTCCTGTACGAGGATCAAATGAATTTAATTCTGATGCATTCAATGATATGTCAGAGGGTTTTTTATTTAAAACTTTCCCTTCTCCTAATGGTGGAAATACAGATTCATCAAAAATGACAATCTACATAACATGTAGTAAAAATATCTCCAGTTAAAAGGCTCAAGATATCTGATAATAGAAGGAGAATCAAAACCAACATAAATACCTATTCTTCGTTGGGCTCCCATCTTAGTTCTTTGTGGATGTGCAATTAGAACATATACTGCACTTCCAAAAACTCGAAAGTGTGATATGTTGGGTGTCTGTCCAAGAACTAACTGTAGAGGAGAAAATTTATGAAGAGCCGTTGGTCTTACCTCAATGACGCCGCAATACGAATAATATGAAGAATTACATGACCCCAAATTGAGGTAGGTAAGTTAGCCCTTAACATTAATGGTCGTGCAATTAGTTGAAGTATCTATTAAAATCATAAAATATCGAAATGGGGCAAACAATGGGTGAATAGGTCCACAAATGTCTCCTTGAATTCTCTTTAAGAATTTTGGGGCTTCTTTATAAACTTTACTGGTGATGGTCGAACAATTAATTTTCCTCGAAAACACGCAACACAAGGAAATTCATATTATAATCCAGAAAGAAAGCTTTGGTGGAATGAAGATAATATTGATTGTTATTCGTCAATAGGTAATTACTCTCGTCAATTTAGTATTAAATCGATAATTGAGCGTGTATCAATGATTAATTACATCAGAATAGTATTAATTAAAGTATTGTTACCTCACCATTAGTAATTACCTTATTACTACGTCAACCACCATAAGGCTTCACGTTACGCGCTGGGCCGAGTTATAAGATAGTATTCTATAAAGACGTCTCTTGGGTGATCATTATTTTCACTAATTCATTCAAGCATATTAGAGAAACATGTGTGAATAGTATAAGTACCAACCGTTATATATTTTGTAATTACACCGCTTAGATGATTCAGTACTTCCTACCACTTGTGAATAGTTATTGTTACTATTCGTCGATAGTATTAAACGTCATATATTTATTATTGCTGGTGAATAGTATTTACCTAATGCGTAATTCCGATAGTATTTACCTTCGTTAATAATGATACCTTTGCAGGCGTCCCGAGGTTTTACCACTGACTGGTTTCGCGTTTTATTATTCGGGCTGGAACATCCTGGGTTCGTGTGGTTTCGCGTTACGGTGATCGAGCGGTCGTTGACCACCTTTTTCTACTCGGTAGGGGGTCATGAAGTGAAATCTTTTAGAAATAGAAGATTTGCGGTGAATATCCCAATTTAAGAATTATTTTAAGTAAGAAATTTAATGAAGTTTTTCTAGGATATTTCATCATAAGAGAGAATACCTATTTTTTTAAAATTAAATGCGTGAATTGCGACTTCATATGACGGAGTAGACGCCATTAATTGTAACCTCATGTGAATAGTATTTACCTTCGTTAAGGATATTCTATTTTCTTAAATATAGAATCCCTTTATTTTTCTGCTAAAGATCTTCATTAAAGATGAATTCATTTCTTATTGATTCTCGGCCCAAATTTGTATCTATGGCTTAACCTTATACTGCTGGTGACCCCATTCTTCTGCTTATTCCTTTGTTAAACATGCATGTGTTTTACAATTTGGACACAATTCCGTCTTTATTAGTTGAAGGGAAACGTCACATCCACCTGTTTCTTACCGGCACAGTTAGTCTTTATTAATGCATGAATATCTATACGTGTGTTTTACACCCATGCAGACCATCTTTATTATTCATTGGAACATCCGAGTCAGGTGTAATTTCACCGACACAGTTCGGGTATTTATTGATACGTTGGAATAACCTGGCCGCGCATCTTGATGCTGCACGCTCGTATTGATTCTCTTTGTTATTCCATTAAAATTCTTGACTTGTACTCCATGAAAACAGTGGAATATCCTTCTTGATATTATCGTTCTTCATCCAAGATGTCTTCATTTGAAATATTCTTAGATCGAATTCTTGAATTTTACTCACAAAACAAAGATGTCGTGTCGACAATTTGGGCGTTAATAATTCCCCGGATAAAATAATTCTTAAACTTGTTTTATTTAAAATGTGGTAAAAAATCCTCGCTTAGTCATAGATGGGTAATTAATGAATACACAAATATTCGTTCGTGAAGCGTATAAGAAATCATTATTTAAAAACATAAATAAGAAATATTATTCATGAAAAACACATACCACAATAATATTATACATGATATTCGAGGTTCGTTTAAAGATAAGCATATCATTGACCGATAGGGTCGAATGTGTTACCGCTGGTATTGACAAAGAGCCTGATAGCCCATTTAATAATTTAGATCGATGTGATCCACGATGCCAAATACCGTAGCTTCGGACTTAGGCCCAAGGCACGATTTAAGTGGTTATTCCGATGATTTGAAGTGACTATTCATACCCATCCAGATCTGAAAAGCGAACGCAGAAGTTCGGTTGGAGGCGAAGAATGTGAAGAAGAGTTTTCCTTGAACATCGAGATTATCAAGAAGTATTTACGTAATCGTAACAGCATGGAAAGATAGTAACCGATCCGGCTTATGACAAGTTAGCTCGCCAAGCTACACCGAGCCATGCGGCTGACCAAAAAGGCATATGAGAGGGAATTATCTATTAAAGAATGCGTGATAACTCAGAGTTTAGCATTCTTGTCTGCCCTGGATTTACAAGATTTGATATCGAGGAAAGACGTTACTTGTATGGGAAAGATGGAATCTTCGAGTAAGATACGAGATGATCATACCATGAATCGTCTGGAAGCGGCATGGTAGGGAGCATTGACTATGATTTCATAGGTTCCTTTATATCGTTTCACAAGCGAGTGCGATATTATCATTGCTCGTTAGTCATTTATTTCACTGCGACTTAGAATACTTGAGGATGGAGTATATAACCAGAGTTAAAGACTCGAGATAGCGTGTGACATATAGTATCGCGGTCTTAATTTCGGATAGAGTTTCACGAGCGGGGTTAGTTCAGCTTTATCGATAAAGTTAAAGTTATGCTTTCTGAGACACAGCATGTGATGCATTATGAGGAAAAAATGCGAAGAAGGTGCTATCTAGGAGCGAAATCGATGAAGAAGGAATGCTTGATTGGTTAGTTTTTCCTACAAACTCCGGACTTTTGTGTATCTGCATAACGACGCCCATTCAAGTTTAACCTTAAGAAAAGTAATATCATGATGGAGGCGCCTGACACCATTGCAATCCGTCATTGGACCGAGTTGGTAAATATGTCAATTATGTCCTAACGAATCGCGACATAAGATCATTATCATACCACGATAATCTAAAAACTAATAATATTATACACGCAGGTGTTTAATTAAAACAAAATTAAACATTATCCCAAAAGATACTTTCTTTCGTAAGGTCCAATAAATATCAACAACCTTTCCTCATCGTGGTCATCAGGATCATTAACAATATCCAATTGATGATTAACATAGTTTGTTTCTACCTCCATTACTTTGTTCTTTTGAGACTCGAATAAATTAACTAGATGCCTCGGCGTCTGACAGCATTTACGTACATGCACGCAACCAATGCCCATTCATCCCACACCCAAAAACAAACATCCGGTTTGTTCTTTATCCGTGTTGTATTTTCTTTATTTTACCCGACTCGTACACTTACCACTTACCACTTCCGTGGCTCAAATTGTCGCGGTTCTAGAATTTGTTGTTATGATGGCCTCGTTTATTCTTTCGCCCCAAGGCTTCTTATTATATGGCCATCTATAGTCACGTTTATTCTGCTGGAATGACGGGCTGTTAATATCCGACAATGGGGTATCACCCGTTGGCCGTACATGATAGTTTTTCAACAACAATTCATTATTCTTTTCTGCAACAAGGAGGATAGACAATAAGTCACTGAATTTTGTGAACTTACTCTTTCTATATTGTTGTGATAGAATCATGTTGGTGAGATGAAAAGTTGAGACCGTTTTTTCTAACATTTGGGTTTCAGAAACTGGATATCCACATAAAGCCAAAGTAGAGGTTATTCTGTAAACATTAGAACTATATTCCGTAATTGTCTTTTCTAACTCATTTGCACTAAGGTGCAATTCTGCATCAAGTTCCCAAATCAAATAGTTGTCCCAAGAGATTTTTAAAATAGAAAAATCTATTTTTACCAAGTTTGTCATCTATTCTGGGTTAAAACACAATTTTAGTATTTATTAAAACAATAAATAATTGCATGTATGATATAGAAAAAATAAACTATACCACAACCTCAAGTTGTGATAAAATGCAAATATAAATAATCTTATATTTATATTATTAGCATATTATTTTAGTAAAAAGAATATGCAATCGTTAATGTATATATACAATTACAAAAATATATATATATACAAAACTGTAAATGGATCTTCACCGCCGTAAGCAGAATCCACGATATGCATTATTTCCACAATTTAATAAAGAATGAAAGACGAAGGATCATTCACCATGCATGTGGTAATCCACATGACAAGTTATTCCAACAGAATAATAAATAATGGAACCGGGTTAGGCGTAATACGCAGACCGGCGTGATATTCCAAAGTAATAATAAGGAATGGAATAACAATGAAATCACCATGCATGCGATAGATCGCATGCATGAAAGTTATTCCCAATGTAATAATAAATGCGTAATAATAAATAATGGAACTAGGTCAAGTGAAATTACACATTTACGGATATTCGGCGTAATATTAAATGTGGAATAATAAATAATGGAACCAGTCAAGTGAAATTCACACCGACAGTGATGTTCCAAATGAAATAATAAATGCAATTATAAGAATAAAATTATATTATTGGTGGTATAGCCCAACCTAGTATAATAATAAATTGCAAGAATTTAATTTTACCGCCTCAAATTGGTTGAGCCCTCGTCGTTGATAACGTGTTATAAAACTTTAGCAAAAGTGTATAAAAATACTCTTATAATTGCTGCATAAATTTAGAGAGAATAAATAAGAGAAAGAGAGAGAAAACTTTTTGAGAAGTTCTCATTCATTTCCTTCTGATTCATTTCTTATACAGGCAATGAGGGGAGGAGAGAGGAGAGGAGGGGAATGAGAAAATAAGGGAGTCACGGGAGGAGGGAGTACTCACGGGGAGCTAGCCAACTAGGAGGGAATCTTTGATTATAACAGTTTCCTCCTTATGAACGCTTGTTTATGAGTTTATTTCTTTCTACTTTCGATTTTCACTTGGGTGAGTTTATTTTTTCATTATGAGAAACTTGTTTTCTCTATATGTGAATGTGAGGCTTGTTTATGAGTCATTTCAATTCCGGAGTTTATTTTTTCCATTATGAGAAGCTTGTTTCCTCTATGAAAGGCTTGTTATGAGTTTATTTCTTTCTACTTTAGTGACATTTGATTAATTTTTAATGTACTTGATTATGAAATTATATTATAATCCTCAAAAAGTGGGGTTTCCAAAAATATAAAATTACTTAGTTTGTAGGACACATGTTTATCTGAATCGTATTATTTTAGAGTCAATGTTACCCGGACCGGTCATCGAATCGAAAAAGTTATTAGGTGGATTTGTCACTGGTTCAACTAGTGGTTGAACCGTTATTGAACTGGTGACGTCATAAATATATAAAATTATATAGTATTAGTAATTAATAAAATTTCAAAAAATCTCGTTTTTATGAACAAAAACATAATAAAGTTAAATTATTAAAAGTGATTGATTTTAATATTAAAAAATTTTAGTACAACAAAAATAATAAAAAACTGATTCACCGGGTCAATTTATCTGGTTATATCTGTTGAACCACCGGTTCAATCCGGATTTTAACCAAAGTGGTTTAATCAGTCAAAATCGGATCGAATATAGAACCGATTTCCCGATTCAATCGGTTGAATTGACAGGTCCGGACCGGGTCTAAAAATAATGGTTCATTGGGTCAACATGCACACTTTCGAGGCAATTATTCAATATCATTACTTACTAGACGCCCACAAAAAGTTTATTTTCTTTTTCTAGTTGACATATTTTAAAATATTTTTGTACATATTAGGATTTTTAATAGTGTTCTAATTTTACCCCATATAATAACTTGTTTGTCAATATTCTAAAATATTCAGTCCCCTCCATTAAATTTGATATATTAACTATTGATTGAATGAAGTAAATCATATATAAAGAGATGCTACTCATTTCTAATTGTAAAGTAGAGTTTGTAATCATATTTGTGGGATGAAAATTTACACTCGATTGTGTATTACACAACATATTCATCATTTTTGGAAATCAAATAATATTAGCCTCTTAAATTAATATTTTATGGATCTGACAGTAAATAGCCAAATTTAGTGTTTGGGAATGATTTTATATTATATCTTGAAAAGTTCATACCAAATAGTGTATAGTTAATTTGCTTTTGATTTTGGACTAACATTATCATATAATGTAATTAAATCTTATGTCACACAGCATTGAAGAATATCCCAAGCTATTTAATGATATATATATATATATATATATATATATATATATATATATATTCATTTTGTTCTGATCTTGATTATTTGAATCCAAAAGTTGTAATTATCATCTATAAGTGATGGGTTTTTTCCCTTTTCATTGGTTTGTAAAATACTTGTTTGAGATTTGTGTGATTAATTTCCTTATGTTAACATAAAATTATTGATATTGTAATTAGTACTTAAATGTTATTGTGATAGTAATATATTATAAAAATAGATTTGAATTAAGAAACAAATTTATTTTTAGGCAAAACAATCATGTGACATGAGAATGACAAATAAAAAAGACAAAAGGAAAACATAACACGTAGTATTAAGACAAACACCAAACTTGGTTGTACGTGGGACAAGACAATCAACTTAATTAATGTTTGTTTAATTATTTTTATTGACTCCCTTGTTGTAGTCTTCTGGATTAGATGATTGATGAGTGTGGAAAGCAAATTGAAGAGGGAGTCGGCCAAGCCATCACACCTTCTCCATCGTTCAATTTCAATCTTTATCACCACACCTGCACTTATCTCCTTTTATTTTTAGCTAGTCAGTCAAGCTAGGCACTAGGCAGGCATCTGTAAGTAGTGAATATCCAACATTATTAATTCTGCAAATTAACTTTTAAAAAGTTATTATTAATTTTATAATTTAAAACGAAGAGAATATAACTAATTTTAAAATGAATAATAATAAAAATGTATAAGACAAAAGACAATACTTTTATATGATAACATTTGGAAAAAAAACTGATATTTTTATAAAAAAGAGTCGGTTTAAAATAAAACTCCTTAACATGTTTTATAACGTATTGAATCAGTTAACATGGACTCGCTAAATAAGTAAATTCACGTGACACAGTCCGCCAGGTCACATCTTGTGAATCTTTCAGCTGTTATCCACGTGTTTCCCGCAGTTCCATTAAAAATATCGAAAAACAACAAATTTACAAATTCCCAGCCGTTAATTTCTCAGCCCTTTTCTTCCTCATACTTTCCCTCCTCTGGTTCGTCATCTCCCTTCCACAAACACCTCATATACACTCTCCCATCTTTTCTGAACTCAAAACCCTCACGCTCCAAAACTCTAGAAACCTCGATTTCCACAACCATGAATACGGCCTCGTCTTCAAGCTCAATCGTCACGGCGGAAAAGGCTCTCTCTTTCATCTCAAAGGGCTGGAGAGAAGTCAAAGATTCAGCCGATGCTGATCTCCAATTGATGAAAGACAGAGCAAATTCCTTCAAAACCCTTGCCTCCTCGTTCGACCGAGAGCTGGAAAACTTCCTCACCTCTGCCTCCAGATCCACCTTCTCCGTCCCCTCGATCTCCGCCGCTTCCTCTCCGGGCGAAATTGACTTTGTTAAGCGTTTACAACCGAAATTCACCGAGTTTCGCCGCGCCTACTCGTCGCCTGACTTCAGCCGCAGGGTTTTGGAGAAGTGGAGCCCTAGGTCGAGGCTCCGGATCGATTTGTCCGCGATTAAGAACGCGATTGTGTCGGAAGTAGAGGATTTTGAAGAGAGGGACAGGTTTCGGCGGGGGATAAGAGCGAGGTTTAGGGAGGAGAGAGAAAATGACGAAGGGCTTCTTAGTGATTGGGAGCCAATTAAGACAATAAAGTTGCGGTTGCGGGAGTTCGAGCAGAGGAATTCGTCGTCGGAGATTTTTGGAGGGTTCAAGAATAGCGAGTTCGTTGAGAAATTGAAATCTAGTTTGGTACGTTATCCGGTTTCAATTTTTTTACTCGTTAGTCTCAACTCTCAATTTGTAATCGGTTGGGAAAATTGAATTTTTTCTTCACAATTAACATCAGTTTTTCTATTCCTGTCATTGTAAAAGTTGCAAAAGGAGAAGGAAAAAGAAGGAGAAGAAGAAGAGTTTTTAAATAACTGGCATTACCAGTCTGTCACCCTTCCTGTAGCTAACTGACCTATCATCAGATCCAGTTACCATGAAGTGAATTTAACTTCATTATAAGTTGGTCAATTGATCAAACACGTAGAAAGAGATAACCTCCCTGCCTTTTATTTTATTGGTCAATCAGTGGCGGAACCAGAAACTTTTGAGAGGGGGGGCAAAATATATTTGCAAAATCACGACGATGGCGATACTTGCAAACAACTTGAGTTAACTTATAACTCATGTATGTACATTAATTTACAGAGAGAACCCGTTAATTTTCATGTTTTAACCAAATTAACCTCTTTATGGCATTTATACAAACACATGGTATGCAAACTTTAAAAATCCTAGTTTCATGAAATCCAAACATATAAACATATAACCCCCATACAATATTCCATCCTTGTATCATCTGAACCCTTCATGGTTCCATAATCAAAACCCCCACAACCAAAAAAATGAACTCTAAATACCAAGTCATACAGAACATTCCTGACAAGAGCAGCCTCTTTTATTCAATCATTGTCCAATTTTGGTAATGGCTTTTAAGGAGCACAAAATATATGTGGTTTTGAGAGAACGCATCCGCCAAGCCAATTTGATATTTTATATACAAATGTATATGGAGTAAATTGAAAAACTTCAGAACTCAATAGTAAAACAACTAAATAGCCACATAATTTAGATCAAGTCTACCAAATATATCACCACAATTAATTTCAACAGAGAATAAAAGAGAGAATGAGAAATCTTACTCGGTGCACAGAGAGCTTCCAAATGAAAAGGGAGCTGCCAACGTTGTTAGATGAGCGTGCGGCCGCCGGTGAAGAGAAAGAAGAACAGAACAGTGGCGAGGAAGAGGGAGGGAAAGGGCGAACTGGTAATGCAGTGGGGATAAGGGAAATTAATGGATAATGGAGCAAAATGGGCTAAATGGGTGAAATCAATTGAGCATATTACGTCTTCAATTGAACAAATTTGAGAATAATTAGAAAGCAAATTGGGAGAATTGAGAGGGAAACGGGCGTATGACTTAAGGCCTCCAAGCTCTTCCACATGTCCTCACCTCTATAGCTTGAGCTCGGGCTTGGTGGATTTGCACAAGAAGGCTGCCTGCCCGCCCCCCCCCTCCCCCCCTCCCTCCCTCCCTCCCTCCCTCCTCCCTAGTTATGCCAGACGGGGCAGGGGCGATGCCCCCCTGCCCACCACCTCTGTGGTCAATTGACCAAAGTTAACTTCAAGCTAACCACTCCCCTATCATCAATCCCAGTTCCATTACCATTACCATTTTTCTTTCATGATAACTCTTGTTTTCTAATATTTAAAATCTCGTCATTGGTATATGCATCATTTTTAGTCTACTGAAGTGGTTTCCATGCAAAATATAATAAATTGCATGAGTTAAAACATGGCCATAAGATGACAATTTAATTTTTCATTCTTACTTATTTTTCAGAAATCAATATACAAGGAGCCAAATGAAGCAAAGGTGCGTCTCTAACCCATATAATCCTTTCGTGTTTTCTTTTTCGGAGTGCTCGATTCTTATTACAACTTTTAGAACATAACTTCTCTTTGGTTGCTGGAGAGGTTTTAGGAGAAAAGGAATGAAAAATAAGATATGGAAAGTTGTAGTACTTGGTAGTTTTTGTTTATATTGAAGGTTGATTAGGCTAACAACTGAATGGTATTTAGTTTTTTGTTATGGACACTAACATCTATGTGATGCGTTGCTATCCATGTTGGGGGTGTTTATCTTCTGAGTAGCTCGTGTTAGTGATAAACGCTTTAAGATCTGGTGCTTGTGAACGCCCAATATGCGGTTCATATTTTAATCCATCCTATAGAAATAACTATCTATCTCCCTATGTAGTTGAAATTTGATTATATGGAAATAAAATGGATATAATTAATTTACAACCTATATTTCAGTATGGTACAAGATCAAGTATGCTAAATTGTTTCTTTATTGTACATCTGACTTAGGAAGTTCTGCCTCTGGACTTGCCAGAACTTTTGGCATATTTGGTTAGGCAGTCTGAGCCCTTTTTGGATCAACTCGGGGTCAGAAGAGGTGAGGAAGTTTATCATATATGTTTTTTTTGCATATGTTTGCATGACTAGCATATTGTTAAATTTTACTATTTTAGTTATTTACTTGTATTATGGTATTGTATAGTTGATGAATTGTTAAATTCTGCAATTTGTATAGCCATAAGATTTACTTGTCTTACAGTGAGAAAAAAGAATACTCCCTCTGTCCCGCATTATTTACAACTCTTTTTTTAGCGTGCGGCACAAATTTTAAGACGTGCAAAAATATATATTTGTAATATTATATTTTCAAATAATGTGGGAAGGAGGGAGTATATTCTTTTCTATCTTCTCGCTAGTTTTCCATTGACCATCCATGGACATAAATCTATGGTTTGCATTCGTTTATGTGGACATTCATATCCTTCTTCTCTGTTTTCAGAAATTCGTTAATTTCTTCTTGGAACAGATAGATTATTGTATATTTAGATTTTATCAAGTAATATAAACTTTGAATCTAACCTATCAGAAAAAAGTAAAAAATATAGGAGTATATTAACTTTGTAGCTAAGGATTATGTAGTCATGTGGAATAAGCTCTGGTGAACTTGCTCAAACTAGTGTTTGAATGTATGTAACTCCAAGGCAAAAGTGGAAACTCAAGCCTGCTTGCCTTCCATTCACAAACAAAAAAAGGTTCAGTACCGAAGAAACTCATATCTGAAAATATTTGGCAGAACTTTTTATTGATCACATTTTAAATGTAAAATTACCCGCCCTCACTATAAACTTCTTTACTATTAAGAAAGTTCAAGATTTTCTTTTACTGATAGGCTTGTTATTTCTCATTTCTTATACGGATCTGGCCATCTTGGATGGGGATTGTGGGAAGGCAGATGAATGGATATGTAGCAGCATGTCTCATAACTGCCCTGCTATTTTGTTAATTTTTCATCTATTCTTGGTTCAGAATTCTTGCGGGTTCCTTCCTTGGAAGCAGGGAGGACTTTACACTTGACCCCTTACTAAAGTGTGCATCTCAAATTTTCAGGCCTTTGGTGTGAGCCATAGGAACTAGTCTACCTACGCACCTATGCTGGAATATCATGCCAAAATTCTAGGAAAGGCAATCTCTACATTTATAGCACACTTGACATTGACTTCTTAACCTCGATCTTTACCCCAAATCGCCTGTTTTCTTTATAGATAAATTGCTTAACAATGCAACACTTGTCCTGTTTTTACACATTTGTAGTTTTTTTATCAAGAAAGCTAGAGTATTGTGCGTAATATTGTGCGTAACTGCATTCTTTACGGTAACTAGTTCATAAATTGTAGTTTTTCTTTGTGCTAGCAAAGCTCATGGATTTTTTTTTCCTTTTGGGATAAAAGAAGTTTTATTAGAAGATACGAGAGACTACATGGATAAAACAAAAAAAAGAAAAAGAGAGAGACTACAAGGAAAGGATTCCACTACCCTATTACAAGAGGAAATGAAAAGAAAACACTAAGAAACACAAAACTACCCCTCAAGGCCAATGTTCTAAAAGCGGGTGACCATGGCCTAGCGCCCTGTGTTACTTGGACTCGGGTGTGAGTGTCGATTCGGGTACGAATTTAAGTATCGGACACGTGAAGTCAAAAAATAGAGAATACGCGGATATGAATCCAAATTTAGACACGGGTGTGGGGATACGGTATGTTATGATTTTTTATGATGTCCAAATTCATATAGACATGCATTTATCATGAACCTTCAAGGGTTGAAGTACAAAAATATATAGAAACAAGGGCATAACTTAAACTATTGAAACTTCAGGGGCTAAAATGGAAGAAAAAAAAATTATAAGGACTGATAAGTAATTTTTCAGGGGCTATTTTGAACTTTTAGAAAACTTAGAGGACTAAATTAAAAAATTATAAAAACTATGGGGTACTTAACTGTAATTTTCCAGAGATATTTATCTCTAGTCCTGATCTAAAATACTCAGAAGTCGTTCGAAGAAAGAAAAAAGTCTTCTTCTTCTTGTCGATTCTTCTTCTTCTTCTTTCTCTTTCAGTCGATTCTGATTCTTCTTCATCATCATCGCCATGCTAGCTGATTGTTATTACGTATCCGGATTGAAAGTGCCGCACCCGACACAAATCCGCAAGACCAAGCCCGTGTTTCTGATCGTTTCGAACACGGGTACTCCATCGAAGCGGTAGTCCGAGTAATTATGACTAGCGCCTAGGGGACCTAGGCGAGATTTTTTATTTTAAGTCAATTTTAATATTTTATCTTACATTTATCCAAACAAAACAATAATATAAAGCAAAACAATCTATAATAAAGATAATAAAGGTCTTTGTTTAAAGTTCAAACACATATCTTTAACGTATTAGTTTTATTCATAAACAAGATTGCTATTAAATAATACTCCCTCCGTCCCAGGATAAAAGTCCTAGTGGACTTTTCACGCATATTAAAAAGAGGAATAAAATGACAAAATTGCCCATAATAATGTCATTAAATATGGAGAGAGAATTAGAATAAGAAAAGTATGAGATATTTAATGCTGCGGGTATAATAGGAAAAATTGTGTAAAAGTTTTGTTATTAAAAGATAGTGGACATTTAACATGGGACAACCCAAAATAGTAATAAGGACTTTTATCCTGGGACGGAGGGAGTAAAATTTAAAATTTCAAAAATTCAATTCAATATTAAAACTTAAGAAACTAAATATAAATTTATACTAAATATTACAAATGTATCATCATTTATATAATTTGAAGTTGGTATAAGTTCAAAAAATTATAACTGTAATAAAATTATCTATTTTGACTTGATCTTGTTCACTTCTTGTTGTGATTTGATATGCTACAACATAAATTATGAATATGGTAAATTATTAGAAAAATAAATATATCAAGATCTGGTTTGGATAATTATTAAAATAAAAAAACCTATATGCCTAGGCCCCGCTTGCCCGCCCAGGCCCCGCTTGCTCGCCCAGGCCCCGCCTAATTTCTTGGAGTGACTTTTTGGCCTAGGCGAGGCGCCAGGGGGGCCTAGCGCCTAGGTGGCCTCTTAGCCCGCTTTTTAGAACACTGCTCAAGGCACCCATGGCAGAGGTCCACATAGAAATAAGGTAAAACAGATTATCTCGCTGCACATCGAAAGATAGAAATCTACTTTCAAAATCTGAGTAAACGCTCGGTCCAAATTGCCAGAAAACATAAAAAAATTCCAAAGAATCCTCGCCTCCTTGCATCTTTCCTCCTTGCAAAACCTCCAAATCGTCAGTAAATTCTCAAAGGAGGCGGGATACACCAACTCCTCCCAACACTCTGAAAATTGAGTTCCACCAACGCCAAGCTATAGGACAATGCAAAAGTAAATGTGGCCCATAATAATATGGTCACCTACATGAGTTGGTTTCTCATGCTTTATGGATAGTGTCTAATGCGATAACCTTTTAAAAATTACAATAAATACCAGTTCATCTATAGCCATGCAAAATTTTCAAAAAAGATTTAGAAATTTCTCATTATGCAGGTTGTAGGGAAACGGCTATAATGATTTGGCTTTAAATTCTTCTGTAGTCAGGTATGCTAGAGGCATATAAAGAATCCAGCAAGTTGCATGCCATTATAGGTTAGCAATTTCACGGGTATTCATTGGTTCATGGGAACTTTTGAATGTTAACTCTACCTGACAAGTTAAATTCTGCAATGATGGCTTGAGGTTTATTATTATATTTTAATTTTTAAATCTACACCATTTGTGGATTCCTTCAGCTGGAATTATGTATAGAATGTGCTCTGGTTCAAATATTAATGTTTTTATATTCCTCTATGGTGGCAGATATATCTGACAAGATAGTGGAAACCTTGTGCAGCAAACACAAGAACCAGCTTCCACTAGGTTCTCTTCCTGAAAGAGAGTCTTCCATTGTCGGAAGTGATAACATTAGCGATGAATTGGACATAAGAATATCTAGTGTCCTTCGAAGCACAGGGCATTGTTACGAGGGTGGGCTATGGACCGACTCTACCAAGCATGTTGTGTCAGATGGGAAAAGGCATGTTGCTATCGTGACAACTGCTAGTCTACCTTGGATGACAGGAACAGCTGTAAACCCTTTGTTTCGAGCAGCATATTTAGCGAAGTCTGCAAAACAAAATGTTACTCTTTTAGTTCCATGGCTTTGTAGAGCAGATCAGGAACTAGTTTACCCAACCAATCTGACTTTTGGCTCACCAGAAGAGCAAGAGGTCTATATACGCAAGTGGCTTGAGGAACGGGTTGGTTTTAAGGCTGATTTCAAAATATCATTTTATCCAGGAAAGGTAGTTCTCTCTTTATTTCAGTTCCTCCATAAAGCAATTAATAATAGTAGCATTAAATTAAATTCTGTGTAATGTTCTCATTTGTTTCAGTATTCAAAAGAAAGGCGAAGTATAATGCCTGCTGGAGACACTTCTCAATTTATTTCATCAAAGGATGCTGACATTGCTATCCTGGAAGAACCCGAACATCTTAATTGGTATTATCATGGCAAACGCTGGACTGATAAATTCAACCACGTTGTTGGTATTGTTCACACAAATTATTTGGAATATATCAAGAGGGAAAAGAATGGGGCTCTCCAAGCTTTCCTTGTGAAACATGTAAATAATTTGATCACAAGAGCTTATTGTCACAAGGTATGGTTCTACGCTGGTGGATTATCATATATTCTTCATGACTTTATCTTGCATTGCACATGATTCGAGAAAAGTTCTCGGATAAATGATGGTTAAATATTTTTCAGAGTCCAAAATTTGTTCAAGTATTATCTTCAACGGATCTCAAACATACAAGATATGCGTTACTGAATTGTAAATGTTGTCTACTCAGGTTCTTCGCCTTTCGGGCGCTACCCAGGATTTACCTCGATCTGTAGTTTGCAATGTTCATGGCGTGAACCCGAAGTTCCTAAAAATTGGGGAGAAGGTGGCTGCAGAAAGGGAGTGTGGCCAACTAGCCTTCTCAGAGGGAGCATATTTCTTAGGCAAGATGGTATGGGCAAAGGGATATAGAGAATTGATAGATTTGTTGGCGAAGCACAAAAATGACCTTGATGGCTTTAAGTTGGATGTGTATGGGAATGGAGAGGATGCTCATGAAGTTCAGAACACAGCCAAAAGGTTGGATTTGAATCTCAAATTTATGAAGGGCAGAGACCATGCTGATGATTCTCTCCACGGGTAAGAAGTTTAAATCAACATATTATTCCTCCGAAAGGGATGGCATTTGAAATCACTCCCTCTTTCTTTTCAATTTATAAGTTTAATATTAATTTGCTATCTCCACAAGTACTTTTGCTAGTTTCACAAGTCCTGTAATGAAGATGGGTTTAACGCTATTCACTTGTAAGAAAGAAGCTTTTGGAACTAGCATAAGTAGTTGTGGCCTGTGGGAGTAGTCTGCCACATTTTTTAGGACATGATTTCAAAAGTATTGCAATGAATATAAAAGTTAAGATAACTGCCTTAAAATCAATTTGAGCACAACTTTGTTGCTGTGAGCCTGCAACAATGTTTAATTCTGGGAGTTAACTTAAATAACTTTTTGTGAAATAAGCAGTCCTTAATCAGACTACAACTTCTTTGCTATATTATTGACTTTATGCTAGGAATAACTTTGCAAACAAAGTTGGTCATAAACGAACCCATCTCATTTTATTTCCCATGCTGATATGTTCTCTTTGCTTGCAGTTACAAAGTCTTCATAAATCCCAGTGTCAGTGATGTGCTCTGCACGGCCACAGCTGAGGCTCTTGCAATGGGAAAGTTTGTTGTTTGTGCAGATCACCCATCAAATGAGTTCTTTAGGTCATTTCCAAACTGTTTGACCTATAAAACCCCTGAAGATTTTGTTGCAAAAGTCAGAGAAGCAATGGCTAATGAGCCTCAGCCTCTTACTCCTGAGCAGCGGTATAACCTTTCATGGGAAGCTGCGACTCAGAGATTTATGGAGTATTCTGAGCTTGATAAGGTTTTAACTAATGATGGAACACAATTGAACAAAACTAATGGCATCAAGAAATCAGTTTCAATGCCTAACCTATCAGAAATGGTTGATGGAGGGTTGGCATTCACCCACTACGTTCTAACCGGCAATAAGTTTCTTAGGATGTGTGCTGGGGCAACACCTGGGACACTTGAGTACGACGCGCGACACTCTAAAGATCTCCATCTCTTACCTCCACAGGTAACGAATCCCGTTTATGGCTGGTAGTTGAATACAATATTGACCTGTATATTTGTAGTCCCCTTATGTATAATGTAGAGTATTTCTAGTAGGAGCCTGTCATGCTTGTGAGTGTAGTGTTCCTTTGTTATTCGTAGTGATCTTTCTTTAGCATCATATCGGTGCAGTTAGTTCAGCTAGTTATTTCAAAATTAGTGACGCGTTGCTTTTTTTTAATGAAATCTAATTAAAAATTAATCTTTCTTTGATTAATTAGTACAATTACAAATTATTTAATACATATGTAATAAATAGGTAAAATGATTTGGTTTAACGAAAAAAGAAAAAGTAGAAGATAAGAAGGTGATTTTATCTTATAAATTGTTATATTTTGACAAGGATTCTCAATGGTAAGTTGGTTTTTACTGGTGTGAGATAAAAGCTAGTGAAAATATCAATCTGTAATTATATATGTAGTCATATCGTATGATTCTAACAAAGCTTTACTACTGATAATTGTTGTATTATGTTTATTTTCGGGATAAATACATTTTTGGTACCTGTACTGGGACTCGACTTACAATTTGGTATCCAAAGTGAAAAAACTTACAAATTGGTTATTGTACTCGAAAATTGTTGTAATCTGGTGCTTGTACTTTCTAATTTTGAAATAATCGTTAAAATTAACTAACGGAGTAGATGGAAAATTATGTGGCTTCCTCATCTGATGTGGATAATGATATGTATATGGCCTTAAATTCTCAACATTTTATTTGTTTGTAAACTTTTTAATTTTATTTTAACGATATAATAAATTAAATTATTGTAATAACTATGTCAGGTTGTTAAAATTAATCTATGTAAAAAAATTTAAAGAATAAAAAATAAATAAATGTTTTGTCATGTGGACGTGGAAGTGAGTGACTCAGTTTTCTTTTAACTCGAATCGGAGACTAACTCCATTAAAATTGTGAGAATCTGCAATGTATTGCTCCTCCATTAAAATTCCCAGTAAAGGTCAAAATCTTGAAAAAGAAGAAACCGACCTAAGATCTATAATCCTTTTCAAGGTTTTGAAAAGGTGGATAAACGGTGAGTGAAACAGTTGAGCAAAGAATTCACGTATCTAAATAGAGAATTTCCAATTTTCCATTTTGCAGATCATAGGAATTGATCGATTAGTGACAGAGAGATGGCCTGTAAATTTATGTAATTTTGTAGTTCATAGAATTGACACAGATTGTGAATAATTCAATATCACTAGCAAAGATTCCCAGATTCAAACCCTGACCCTAATTCCTGGCCTCCCAAACGATCTTGCGGGATTAATCCTCTCGGTTCGATCTCTTCGATGATTTTTGGTGAGTGAGAGAAGAAAGAAGAAGAGAAGAACCCTAATTTTTTTTTCTCCCAAATATCGAGCTCTTTATTTTTGCACTGTTTCTGTCTTCGGTTTTTGCTAATCAGCCTTTATAAATGGGAAATACACATCAATTAAACTTTGTTGTCCAGTCATCGCCATGTCATCCTTTGCATCTGACCTGTCAAATTTTCAAACGAAACATGGATGAAACCCTATTGTTTAACGGATTGTAATAATTTTCGAGTACAATAATCAGTTTGTAAGCTTTTTCACTTTGAGTACCAAATTGTAAGTCGGGTTCCAGTACAGATACCAAAAATGTATTTATCCCGTTTATTTTCTAAAGGCTTCTTATGCCCTGGAAAATCCAATATAATTTCTCTTTCATGGAATAGTCTTGTTGTCGACCTTTGTAAGACTGTAACCATCTTTCCTCTCTCAGGACAGTTTCGTCACGCAGTATAGAGTGCGTTACATTTATTCTTTTACATTTTCTTTTTCATATTATACTCCTTCTGTCATATATATATATATTATGAGGGTAAGAGTATCTGGAAAAAAAAAACTTTATATAGAGAGAGGAAAGGAATGCACAAGATCTCTAAAAAGAAGTTTGCACTTATTTTCTGCTTAGCATAGAAACACCACGACTCGATGGTTAATTAATTACAAGGATAAGCAAAGCAAAAATAGGAGGGATAGGGATAGGGACAGGGATAGCTTTTCCTTTATACATATAATTTTCCAAATTAAATAGTGAGATTATTTACTACTCCTATTTATTTAAATAATACCCCGCAGTCACTTGAGTACTCCAATGTTTATGTGCCATATTAATAATATACATACAAGAACATATGTAGTACTAATTTACATATATTCCCATTTTACCATGATAACAACATGGTTAAGAGGCAACATTTTTTCAGACAATCTTGAAAGAAGCTTGGTCAGAAAGTTGATGGATTGATTCGGAAACTTTTTCAACGCATTTACTAATATCAATCAGTAGAGATGCAACTGTAATGGCCGGTATGATTTCCAGGAGGTTTGCTTTGCCTAGTAGTACTGAAGAAGCTTTGAGTGCACCTTTAAGCTCGTCAATGGCTGCTTTGCAATTTCGAATGTGTGTTGTGGCAGCAGATGGACGGGTCATAGCTATCAATGATGAAGCTAGTTCTTTCAAGGCTTTTCCGGATTCTGAGCTCATCTTTGTGCATGCTTCTTGAATCGTTCTTCCAAATTCTGATGGTGCCTGCAAGAGTAATTAGTTAGTTTATAATTATCATGTATGAAATTGAGAAGAGAAAAAAAGAGCTTCAACATGAAGGTCGATCAGTACTTGAAGGTCAGTGTTTATGTAGCCATTAAGAGCTTCAACATGGTATGCACACTGCCTAATAAGGCCTCCAATCTTCAAGTATTGCTTCCATGGGTGACGGAACCCGAAACTCCCATGACCCGGTTCCCACCATGCAAAATTTGCCTGCAATTAACCAACAATTAACATTTTTATGATATCAATTATATTGGATAACTAAATTTAAAAAAAAAATGTTATACTAACCAGGGATTCTTCAGTCTGTTTTGTACTGAGAACACTTTTATAATCTTGAAGAAATGATTTGTCATTCCTACAAACACTACTATCTCCCCCTCCTTCCTCAGATAGTTTAAAATATTCACCTCCAAATCCTGGAAATATTATTAATTACAATATTGTTCTCTTAGCAATTCAACATAATAAAATGACTCGATAAATTATAATTAAGCAGAGGGTTTTAATTAATTTATTAATTAGCATCTTAATTTCAGTTATATATATATATATATATATATATATATATATATATATATATTAAATGAAACAATAAAAACTTCTGTCAATTAATAATTAAGACCGATGGTGATAACAGGTGCTTACTGTTTTCTATTTTTGTCTCAATCTTAGCAATTAGGGTTTGAATTGAAATAAGTAAATAAATAGAAGAAGTTATATATATATATATATATATATATATATATATATATATATATATATATATATACACATATACCTTGTAAGAAGCAGGCAAGCTTTTCCATATTGAGAGCAAGCAGGTTTTGAAGATCTTGACCAGCCCAAACAGGGCAAACGAATATGGAGATAATCATGCAGGAAGCAACACCGATGATGATTGTTAATAAACGTTGGTGGGCCAACTCTATTATTTTGTCTACTCGATAACCCGAAACAGTTACCAAACTGAATGTCAATATAAATATCACCACACCATAATCATACCTCTTCTTGATATGGGCAAAGAATCTTATAAATGTAGATGTTGCAGCTGCATATATGATTCATTTAACATTTTAAAACAATAATTAAATTTTACTCCAATAATTCTACTCCATAGTTTAGATTAACACAACAAGTCAAGTATAATAGTACTCCATAATAATATACCTACAAGGAAGACGAACAACCCGAGAAGATAGGGCTCTCCTTTCTCTCCAAGGAGGCTAGCTAAGTAATTAGTTCCAACTCCTAAAACACCTGCTGAAAATGTCGCAAATCCTCTATTCAAACCTTTGCTTAAGGTTCCGCCTAAAATAAAAATAAAAATAAAATAATATTACCACATTATATTTACGTACTTTATTCAGAATTAATTGAAATATATTCATTCTTATGTACTGTAGAAAATGATTGATAACACATGCATGGTCCCATTCGAACCACAATGTACGTACTCATCCGCAACACTATATATATATATATATATATATATATATATATATATATATATATATATATTCCGGATGAAAGAGAATAATAATTTATCATCCATAACATTAATATTTAATTGTGATGCTAATGGGAGAATAGTTTTCTATCATCATCCGCAAGCTGATCGATGGTTCCATATATATATATATATATATATATATTTGAAATCTTACCCACCAAATCTTGCCAACTCATCTAGTTAAGAAACAACCTCATCTAAAAATTTACGTATTAAAAAGAGACGATCTATATCATATCTAATACTATTAAATACAACTTTATAAAGAAAAGACAAATTAATTAAAGTGTATTTGCACTATTAAATTATAAAGGCAACGTGAAGGAACAATCAATTTATCTAAAAACTTAAGTTATTAGAAAGAGGCTAATATAAACACACACACACATATATAAACTTACCGACGGTAAATTCCAAAACTACGACGACGGTTAATAAAGCCCACATTCCTGCTACACCAAAGCCATTATATAAAGGCCTGGTATAGTAGATTAAGGAGACGACTGTGAGAGCTAGTGCCACCTTAATAGAGTGTATGATTCTTCTTGGATCATCTTGTCCGAGCTTCTTTGTTGCTTTCACAGCCTCACCCATTTTTGCCTTAAACTTGCCAAACAAAGCCTTAAAGCAACCACATTCCCGAGCCATAAGGCCGGCTTTGTCATGGGATGCTGGTAAATCAATTTCCATGGTTAGCCACCTAGCTATGGACCAGAACCCTATTTTATAAAATTAATTATATTAGGAGATATATCACTATCAGAGCTTATCAAATGAAAAATGAAGAGCTAGTAGCTCTTGGAGGTGGAAATTAATGGAGTGCAATCTTTATTTGAAAGAGAAAAGAGATCAGTTGCTTATAACTTATAAGGGAGGTGGAAAGATAAATGCATTTACAATGACATCACCAACACAAATTTATATCTCTAGAAAAGTTGAGTGGAATTTATGAATTGGATTGTTTCAGAAATATATTAATGGTGCATGCACAATATTGCATATGGCGCCGTTGAAATAATGGTCTCTTTTGTTTGACCAGACGACTAAGATTTCTTTATTTGGAGTGAGCAAAAGTGGACGCTGCTGGGGTTTTACTATATATACTAGCTTTGGTTAACCCACAAATTATTTTACTTTTGACCATTTAATTTAGACATTTATTAAGAAATATAACTATTATGCCAAATTTATTACTAAAATATAATTATACGCATAATTATATATGTAATTTGGAAATTATACACTTATGAGGATAAAAAATAAATGAATAAGGTAAACTTGTAATATAACCACTTTAATTATCTTGAAAGAGAGTAAACTCAACACTTAACACAATGATCAAGTTATGAGAGATCACGTACATAATTTGTTTCTTGTTTTTATAGCTTCACTGCGCATGCACGCCTAAGGTTATTTCGAAAGTCTTGTTCGAAATGAGTAGATTTAGTCCGACACAAATTAAAATCCTTTTTATTATCAAAAACAAACAAAGAAACGAACGACCAGACTACTAGAGTTTTTTTTTGGGTCAGTTGGACATAATCTATATGTATATATTTATGTAATTTACATGACTAATTGATGGCATTTAATTATGTGTGAAGTATTACATGCATGCACTCTGATTTTCTTCTTCTCTGTCATAAAAGGAAGAAACTAGAAACTACTCCAAAAAAAAAGAGTATTAAATGCTCCAAGATCACACTCCATAAATGCGATGAGATTATCCTTTTTTTGGTTTTTGGTAAGTTAGTAAATAGAAAGTACTTCAAGTACGGTTTTTAATGTGCCTCACGGGTCCCTTCAAAAGAAACGAGTAACTGGATGGATTTCTCTTTTTCTGCATGCACCAAATTACGCAATCATATACGGAACAGATAGAATTGCTGTGTGTATATATATATACATATGTTATCTCGAATTTATGATAAGCAGACATACTCAAATGTCATCTCGAATTTATGATAAGCAGACGTGCACAAAAGTCAGCCTTTTACATACTCCGGATTTATTAAAATAATACTACTAGTATATATTAGAGTTTTAAATAAATTCCCAATTTTCTTTAATATTTTCGCTTATCAATCTATATAACAAAATACAAATGATTTTAAATTTTTCGCTCATCCTAATAAATCATTTGGACCGTCCAAAATTTAGGATAAATCTTATCGTCCATAATGCCAAAGTCACGAAATTGTTGCTAGTATCTAAATATTTTAAGACTTAATTAGACAATATTGTACCATTATGAAACAGAAGTGTACGGTGAATGATGTCTTAGTTTGATGGTTAAGAGCGAGACTATGCAACACGGATAAAATTATGTGTAATAACTGTACACAAAAAGTTATGCATTAAAAGTAAAACTCATATACTTTCTCTGTTCTTAAAATATTGTTGTTTAAAGTTAATGCATACAGATTAAGGAATATAATTAATACTTAGCGAAAATACTATACTACTCATATATTAATTGTCTCAACCAATTATTCTATTCTCAATATATATTTCTTATTCAATTCAACTAATTACTTCATTCGTTCTTAATATAGGTCGTTTTAGACATGTGCACACGAATTAAGAAAATGATTAAAAAACATTAACTATAGTATCAATTGTCTATAATACCCTTCATCTCACTTATCTCATAAATATGGATCAAAAGATTAGGTGGAGTAATTTGGAAAAAATAGTAATCAATTCTCCTAGATAACCACAAACAACAAATAATTAGAAAAAAAGAGAGTCTAAAACGACCTACATATAGGAATGGAGGGAGTACTTCTTATTCAACCAATTACTACTTGGATTAAAACATTGAATTGCATAAGAATCATTGGGAAGGGAAGAAAGCTTTAAATAGAAGAAAACTTTAAATAAGGGTAAAGTAGGAAAAAAAATAGCTAATGTGTATTGATAAACTCAAAACGACAATTTTTTTGGAACAAAAATCACTTCCTAAAACGACAATCTTTTAGGAACGGATGAAGTATTACTTATCAATGAAAATACGTAAAATATTCAATTGTAGATCCCGTTACCTATTTTCTCTCTTTTTTTTATACTTTGTGTGCACAACTTTTTTTATGTGTAGTTTGTGTAAGACCCCAGCTTTTATAAATAAAGATGAATTTTTTATAAATATTATTTTTGAATATTATGGAATAAATTTGATATAATGTTATAGTTGTGGGTAATATTTATAAATTTTGCAAAGTAAGCAAGTTGTTATAAAATATTCGTTTGGTTTGGGAATATTCGTGACGACTGACTCAATCATTAGTGGACCCCTATTAACTAAGTATTGTCGTAGTTAAAACGACAAAATTATCTTTCTATAAAAATAACAAGAGAGGTGTTACTGTTAAAACCGCTGAACTACCCTAGTAAAAAATACAAAGATGTCGGCGTGGTTGCATAAGAGCACTACGGTATTGATTATTGATGCTTACGTGAGAAGTCACTTAGCTATACTCAATTATTACTACGATAATTCTTTGCATCATATCTCTCATATTATTGATTCAATTATTGTCACAAGATCATCTCAGATAATATGTTATATTATTAATTGAGACGACAAGTTATAAATGATTAATAATTGTTGAAAGATTAAATATGTGTTGATTAAAAATAAAATGATTTGTGGTAATATTTATTCAATCCTCGATGTATATAAAGAGTCTACATTATGAGGCGTTTGTGGTAAGTTTGATTATTTTATGGGGGGGCCCTTATGTCATCATCTAAGAGTCCTTCACAATAGTAATTACCTTTGTGAATAGTAATTACCTTTGTGAATAGTAATTACCTTTGTCAATAGTATTTACCTTCGTCAAATAGTAATTACCTTTGTGAATAGTAATTACCTTCGTCAATAGTATTTACCTTCGTCAAATAGTAATTACCTTTGTGAATAGTAATTACCTTCGTCAATAGTATTTACCTTCACAAATAGTAATTACCTTTGTGAATAGTATTTACCTTCGTAGTATTTACCTTCGTCAATAGTAATTACCTTCGTCGATAGTAGTTGCCCTTCAATATTACCAAGAGTTAATCGCTTCTTGATTGTTCAAGGGTTAATTACCCCTCATGAAATAGTAGTTGTCTCTTCAATATTACCAAGAGTCATTTTGACCCTTCCGTTAAGACTCAAGAGCCACCCTCGCTTTTTCTATAAATAGAAAGCTCATTCCTTCATTATTTCTTACGAATTCATTGAAACTACAGTAGAGAGAACTATAGAGAGAAAGAAGAAAAGTATTCTGCTACTTCACTTTTCCAATATTTAGTTCTTCTAAGGTAAGGGATATTATTTGTTGTACTCGTAAGGGTGTTATTCTATCTTATTCATGAAGAAAACTTCATTATTCCATTCTTTATTATTCTTGGAATAACTCAGTATACGCCAGATACCCTATACTTGGTGAAATCCTTTGTTATTCCATTCTTTATTATTCATTGGAATAACTCAGATATGCGCTGTGACATACCCTATACATAATCAGATCGTGGTTTACCCTATACTTGGTGACATTCTTCTATTATTCTCATTGAAACATCCTGCATGTGTGTTTTACACCGGACTCGGTTCTCTTTTATTATTATTATTCTTGGAACATCACATGCATGTGTTTTTACACCGACTGGTTCCGCTTTTATTATTATTCATTGGAACATCCTGCTTGTGTGGTTTACACCGACCGGTTCCGCTCTTTATCATTCTCATTGGAATATCATATCGTGTGTTTTACCGGATCGGTTCCATCTTTATTATTCTCGTTGAACATCCCGCTTGTGTGAATTTCACCTGACTGGTTCCGTTATTATTATTCTGTTGGAATAACTGCCTACATCGCAATCTGCATGCACGGTGATTTCCTTTGTTATTCCATTCTTTATTATACCCAAATTTAGTTAAAACTTTGACTTCTATACTCCATGAAATTAGTAGAATATTCTTGATATTTGCGTTTCATCCAAAGATCTTTTCATGGAAATATTCTTCTCGATCATTCTTGAATTTTACTCTACAAAACAAAGATCTTGTTGACAATTTGACGTTAATAATTCCTGGATAAAATAATTCTTGAACTTGTTTTATTGAATTCTTATATCATTGTCATCATCCTCATGTTTATATTATGTTGAAAGTTATCTTTGACTTACGTGCATAGATGAACTTAGTATGATTATGATCAGGGTTCATTCGGTATAATCATGGCTTGATATAAATGATGTGACAAAAGTCCTCAGTGGCCTGTAATGCAGTGATGGATAGTTTTTGGTATGATTATGACCGGGGTGATTCTTATAGTAGTCGTGACCATTGATGATTTGATGAAAATCCTTGACCGTGGTACAGTGATGATTAGATATTGTGGTTTATTTATTAAACTGAGTCTTAGTGATAAAAATTGATGAAAACCTTTTAAAACCTAAAAGATAGTAGACTTTATTTTCTACTTGACTCTTTTAATGGATTGCGATATTCATGCCGAGCTAAACCGGTTGTCTATTATATTTTATCGCTTTAACATTGTTGAAAACTATTGATAATTTATTCGCATTATCTTAGTTATAATATTTCATCTTCTAGTTGAGCTAGTTGAGCTCACCTTTTTTTTCACCGTTTCTCTTGAAATGAGAATATAGTTTGACGACGAGTCGGGGAGCGGAGTAATGGTCCGAGAGGATAGCATTAGTAGTCCTCACTATTCGTGAAATAGTGTGATAATAATTGTAATGAGGACTCCTTTTGAGTTTGTATAATATCTAGTAGACAATATTTGTATTCAAACTCACGCTTTATGTCGATTGTACACAATGAAGCTATATTAGTAAGTTGTATTTAAATTACATTACCATGTAAGTGGCGACCCAAGATGGGTGGCGACGATACCTATTTTTGGGGCGTCCACAGTTGGTATCGAGCTTAGGGATATGATCCTGCAAGCAAGATCTTGAGGTAAGAACTAGGAGGGAGAGACGGGAATTCTTTCACAGTAGTATGACCTACCTAAGTTTATTTGTTATTTAATTGGTCGGTTGAGTATAGGGATAATATTTGATATATTAATTGTGGCGCCCCAAAATAGGTATACATCACCCATTCCGAGTTGTCAATACATGGTACGTAAACAACTATAACTTTATTATTACAACAAGAAACTGTAAGTTTGAATACAAATATTATATTCTGATAATATCTATACTCAAATAAATCCTCATCACATTTATTGATACATTAATTTACATAAATGGTGAGGACTACTAAACAACTCTCTCTAAAACCTTCATTCCATACCCCCACACTCGTACTTCGCTTATATTCTCGCCTCCCCGAAAGAAAAATGGAACAAAAAGGAAAAGGGTGAGCTCAACTAGCCCAAGAAAGAATATTATGACTAAGATAATATACAACAAATTATCGTTAGTCTTCAACAGGAAAAATCTAATAGAATACAATAGACAACAAATTTTAAATCAATATTCGCAATGAAAATAATAATTCATTAGAAGAGTTAAGTAGAGAATGCAAACTACTATCTTCTATGTATGAATTTAAAAGTTCATCGCTCTATCTTTTATCCCCAGTAACATCAATCAATATATATCCGAATCAAATATTCATCTTTGCACTACAGTGCCAAAGATATTCATCGATTGGTCATGTTCATCTAAACACTGCTCATCTTCAGCTACTACGGGCCAAAGATATTCTTCGAAATCATTCATCTTTTTGCTACAGCCAAAGATATTCCATAATATCATCATTTAAGATCGAATATGATGAAAAATATTTTTAAAGAAACGAATCTAGTGAAACAAAATGACAAGGATTAAGGATTAAGGATTCGTACTTTGTTTTATCAATGTTCAAAAATACCTCAAAAATAATCATAGTGGTGTAAAATTCAAGAATGATCAAAACATGGATACAATCAAAGCTAGTATCCAGAATATATATTTTGGACAAAAAGAAGAAATTTCATTTTTCTATGAATAGTGCCGTATTCGTGAATAATCATCAGATATCGTGAATAGTCTTGGTATACATGAATAGTAACTCACACCAAAAGATAGAAATTTCACAAAAAAACATCTTCACGCCTTACTTATGAATAGTACTTTCGTGAATAAGTAACTCGTGAATAAGAACTCATGAATAGTAACTCGTGAATAAGAACTCATGAATAGTAACCCCAGACATGGAAAAGTTCCAAATTTGATAAAAAGTTCAACCAATATTTCAAAGATAATGATATTGAAGAAATAATATCATTTGAGAAGAAAATAACATCCCTTACCTCGAAAGATTAGTACTTCTAGCTGGAATACCGGGTATAGTGCTGAAGGGAACTTGCACCGTCTAACAATACTCAAAGTATACTTAAAATACTCACAAGAATACGCTCGATAATATAGAGAGAGAAAACTTCAGTTTCTGGTGTGATTTTCAATTCTAACCTAAGCACCCTATTTATAGAAAAATCTTTAGAACACCAAAAGCGTAAAATTTAATAAAATATTAATATATATTATAAATTTCCTCGCCAACCTTCCAAGAACTGAATTCAGCTCATTCAACACACATGTGTAACACACCATAATGAAAAAAACGTTTTTGTTATTTAAAATATTTTAAACTTCCAAAAATCAATTATTTCGGAGCTTCGGAACTTCAATAATTCATAATAAATAGCCCTTTTATCAGAAAATTTAAATCTCGCGAGTTTTTATAGGAAATTCAATTCTCTACAACTTTTCAGAAGAAAGTTTTTCCGAATTCAAAATGTAAATTGACCGAAATCCATAAATGGGCGATTTTACAAAGTATAATCAAATTTCAATCGATAAATGGGGTCCACCGACATGTTTAACATGTTTTAAACATTTTTTACAACAAAAATACTCTTCCTCCTCGTATACTCATATATCCCACATTCGTTGTAAAAAATATCACCATAATTATATTATTAAAATATAATAATATATTTAAATGAATTATTTTATCGTAAAAAGATAAAATTTCAATTTTCAACAATTGTCACATTAAAATTTTCTCCATCTATATCCACATAAAATCAATATTTTTCTCATCATATGAATTAATAATTAATTATTCACAAATAATATTACGTAATCACAATATCGACAACTGTGCGGTTCCTTGTGAAGAGGGGGCTTTCAATAAGAATTTCTCCTTATTATGCGCCGCAATTAGGTGACCAAACCTCTCCTTAGCGTAACTTTCTAGACATTTCCAATAATGTTATCTAATAATATTATTCAGATAATATGAATTATTGCTTCGATAAAGAAAAATAATCGTAAATGACAATTATTGAAACAACAAAGAATATAAAATATCAACGCAAAGAATTATTAAATCAATAAAATATCGAAGCAAGAATTATCGTAACCATTATTGAGTAGTGCCTTCTTACGTAAGAATCAATAATTGGTGCAATCACCGTGTGCATCTTGTGTTTTAACCAATTTAGTATTTTAACAAAGATAATCTGTAATAACTACGCCATATTATTTTTAAACAACTTATATTTGTCGCTTTTCTTCATCCAATCGCTTTTTAGTTATGGGGCCCACACATGGTCAAGCTACCGTCGCATTTAATATTCCCCGACAATCTGAATATTCCACGACCAAACGAATATTCCCCACAACAATGAATATTTTATAACCACTTAACTTATTTTGAAATATTTATGTATTTTACCCCTAATTATCCACATTAATCAAATCAACCCTTACTATTTCAAAATAATAAATAGAGAAAATTAAATTTCATTAATAATAAGTTGGGGTCTTACAACCTCCCTCCTTATAAAATTTCGTCCTCGAAATTGACGTGACGATACACAGTGTTTCAAAAGGTGAGGATACCTCGCTTTCATTTCGCTTTCCAATTCCTGTGTCATTTCCTCTATAGCATGATTCCTCCACCATTGAACTTTAACTTGTGGTATGACCTTTGCGCGTAGGACATGCTCCTTCCTATCCAAGATCTTAACAGGTATCTCTTCATACATTAAGTCTTCGACTATTTCGTCCGGTTCTAACTCTATAACGTGGTTCGGGTCTTTCACATATTTACGAAGTACAGATATGTGAAACACATTATGAACACGAGACATACTTGGAGGTAACGCAAGTCTATAGGCTACATTTCCTACTCGGTTAAGAATTTGAAATGGACCAATAAATCGTGGATTGAGCTTTCCTCTCTTCCCAAATCTTGTAACTCCCTTCCATGGAGCAACTCGCAACAATACATGATCCCCTACACTAAATTCCACGTCCTTTCGATGAAGATCCGCATAACTCTTTTGTCGATCTTGTCTTGCTTTGTATATCGTTGTCGAATCATTTGGATCTTTTCGGTAGTTATATCGTATTAACTCGGGTCCCAACAATGTTGCTTCACCCACCTCATCCCAACATATTGGAGAACGACATTTTCGTCCATATATAATGCTTGAATGGAGCCACACCTATACTTGCACGATAATCATTGTTGTAGGAGAATTCCACCAATGGTAAATACTTATCCCAACCGCCTTGAAAGTCTAGGACATGTAGTCTTAATAGATCTTCAAGAGTTTGAATAGTCCTCTCGATTGTCCATCCGCTTGAGGATGGTATGCTTAACTAAATCGCAAATCCGCGCTTATAGCTTTTTGCAAGCTAACCCAAAATCTTGAAGTGAATCTTGGGTCACGATCCAAACTATGGATACCGGCATGCCATGCAACCTCACAATCTCATTCACGTACATACTAGCAAGACGTTCAAGGGAATAAGTCTCCGTGATCGGCAAGAAATGAGCGGACTTGGTTAATCTATCAACAATAACCCAAATAGCATTGATGCCTTGAGAAACCGTAGGAAGACCCGTAACGAAATCCATGGTAATATGTTCCCCACTTCCATTTCGAATCTCAAGTGGTTGCAAATCGGACCCTTAGGTACTAGATGCTCCGCCTTTACACGTTGACAAGTTAAACACATCGAGATAAACTTTGCAATCTCTCTCTTCATATTGTTCCACCAAAATGTATGTCAAGATCACGATACATTTTAGTACTTGCGGATGGATTGCAAATGGTGTATCAGGTGCCTCCATCATAATCTTGTACTTCAAATCGTAGTCGTTAAGAACACAAAGTCTAGAGTGGACTCAAGTATTCCTTCTTCATCAATTCTCGCTTTCTAATAACTCCTTCTTGTACTTTCTTCTTCATACGCATCACCTCCGGCCTTGGTGGCTTGCAACCTTAACTTTTTCTATTAAAGTTGGCTCTATCGTATACTTGACATCATCGCACTCGCTCGTTCTCGATATGATCTTCTACTTACTTAACGTCGCCTACCACGTTCGCTTTTCCGGGATGGTATTGAATAGTGTGGTCGTAGTCTTTCAATAGCTCGAGCCAACGTCATTTCTTGCATGTTGAGTTCTTTTGAGTCAAGAAATATTTAAGGCTTTTATGGTCCGAATATATCTCCACTTTCTCCCCATATAGATAGTGCCTCCATATCTTTAGTGCGAAAACGATCACGCCAACTCTAGATCACGAGTAGGATAATTTCTCTCATACTCTTTTAGTTGTCGCGAGGCATAGGCTATGACTTTCCCACGTTGCATGAGAACACATCCTAACCCTTTGCTCAAGCATCATTGTGAGATAACAAATCCATCCGAACCAGATGGTATTTTTAAACAAAAGTGCAAAATAAGTCTCCTCTTAAGCTCTTGGAAACTCTTCTCTCATTTTTCGCTCCAAACGAATTTTGTATCCTTCCGAGTTAGTTTGGGTTAATGGAGTAGCGATTCGAGAAAACCCTTCCACGAATCTCCGATAATAACCAAATTAAGCCCAAAAACTACGTCTTGATCCACCGACTTCTTGGTTGCTCCCAACTTTGTATTGCTTCAATCTTCACGGATCAATAGATACTCCATGTTTCGACACCACGTGCCCAAGGAATGCTACTTCCTCGCCGTAACTCGCATTTCTTCAATTTGGCATATAGTTTGTTTTCACGAAGCCTTTGGAGTACCAACTTTCAAATGGTGCACATGATCTTCACGACTTTTGGAATATATGAGGATGTCATCAATAAAAACAACAACGAATCGATCCAAATATTCCTTGAATACTTTGGTTCATCATATCCATGAAAGCAGGAGCATTAGTCAATCCGAAGAAAGACATGACTAAGAATTCATAATGCCGTCTTGAGTTCTAAAGCGCTTTGGAATATCCTCGGTTCTAATCTTCACCGATGATATCCGAATCGAAGATCGATTTTTGAAAAGAATTGTGCCCTTGCAATCGGTCAAACAAGTCATCAATACGAGGTAGAGGATACCTATTCTTGATGGTGACATGGTTCAATTCCGATAGTCAATACAAAGTCGCATACTCCCGCTCTTTCTTCTTTACTGAATAAATGAAGCACCCCAAGAGATGTACTAGATTTAATGAAAACCGATGTCCAACAATTCCTATAGTTGGACCTTTAACTCCTGAAGTTCAATAGGAGCCATTCGATATGGGGTTTTAGAAATGGGCTTTGTACCGGGTTCAAGATCAATAAAGAATTCAACTTCACTTTACGGGGTAGGCCGGGAAGTTCTTCTTGAAATACGTCGGAAAGTCAATAACAACAGAATATTATTCAAATTTGACGTGTCTTTATTCAAATCCATAACATGGGCTAAGAAAGCTTGACATCCGCTTTTCAATAAACGAATAGCTTTTATGATTAGATATGACGTGATTGATTTTAATGGTTTAGTTGCTTGAATTACATAACAACGGTTGGTTAGGAATATGAAAACTAACAACCTTACGAAAACAATCAATTTTGGCATGATGAGTAGTTAACCAATCAATCCCTAAAATCACATCAAAAGCAAGTATCTTTAAAGAGATAAGGTCAACGGTAAGGTAATGGTGCCAACTTGAATCAAACAAGATTTATAAACAATTGGATGTGATGAAAGTTTCTCTAACGGAGTTTCCATGAGATAGGTCAAAGTCTAATTTCTCCTGAGTCAAGTTTAAACGTTGAGCACAAGCGGGAGAGATAAATGAATGGGTAGACCCAGTATCAAGTAAGGTATAAACTTCGCAAGAATTTATAAATAGCTTACCCGTGATCACCTCGTTGGGTTCCTCGCATTTTGACCCGATCCACAACAAACGCTTCTTCCCGAAATCGTTGACTTTGACTTTTTCGAGACGATCTTTTGAGTCACCGTCCCCATTGAACTAGGTTTTTCTATCGTCATAATGTCGAGCGATATGTCCTTCCTTTCCACAATTATATCATACCTTGAATGTTGTGGGCGCTTTGACCGATATGTCCTCTTTTTCGCATTTGTAGCATATGCATAATGGGTGGTCGTTCTCCTCCTTCGAACCGATTGTTTGCGGCAGACTATCTCGTCTTCATACGGTCGTTGTTAAATCTCCTCTTTTAAAATCTCCTCCCACTCGCTTCTTTTTATTTTCATGGCCATGATTACCACCGTAGTGGTTACCATTTTGTCCGTCTGCTTTTCTTTCTCCGTTTGGTTATCATTATTCATTGATCGCTATCTCCGGTACGATCCTCGGTTATGGTCCTCGGTTGACCGTACTCGTTATCTCGCTTCTAATAATTGAGCCTCATTTACAACATCCGAATAGAGAGAAAGTTTATGAAATGAGATATCGACGTATCTTAGGTTTCAAACCTCTAAGAAACATCCGCGTCATCGTTCCTTATTCTCCACCAAATGAGGTGCAAACACGGATAACTCGCAAACTTTGCCTCGTCATCGAGACACCGTCATGTTGTTTTGCTCTAATCGATGAACTCCACTTCCTTCATATATGACGAACACTTTCGTGAAAGTATTTGTCATTAAATAGTTTCAAACGCTTCCCAAGACATCTTTGAGTCTTGGTGGATGGACGCTTCACGCACTCCCACCAGAGAGTCTGCCTCGCCACGGAACATAAAAGGTGGCGAATGGAACCTTCTGTTCTCCGTGCATCCCAAGACATCGAATATCTTGGTAATTTGCTTGACCCATGTTTCCGCCATGATCGGATCTAGCTTTCCCTTAAATTCGTGGTCCCAACTCGCTGAATCGCTGGGCACGTGACAACCCGTGAATTGCTATCATTTCCTCCTCAGATTTTGAACACGAGTCTCCTCGTCTGATTTTGCATGAACTGCAAAAAGCTTCTAAACATCCCCTCGCTCATCATCTCGCTTCCGGTGGTGTTGTTCACGGGAGGAACATTGCCAACCTTTTGCACGTTCTCCTCGTTGGTGAGTACAGCGTCTCCACGGTCTCATTTCCATTGTTAATATTCTCACGACATTCTCAAATCATGTCGTAAAACAAGGGTTAATTAAGGAAATCAATATATCACATAATATCCTTATATACTTGACCAACTAAAAAAATAAGCTTAGGTAGGACACACTAGCGAAGGATTTACTCGCTCTCCCCTCTAGTTCTATTCTCCGATCTCCGCCAGAGATCATATCCTAAGCTCGATACCAACCGTGACGCCCCCAAAATAGGTATACATCACCCATTCGAGTTGTCAATACATGGTACGTAAACAACTACAACTTTATTATTACAACAAGAAAGCAGTAAGTTTGAATACAAATATTATCTTCTGATAATATCTATACTCAAATAAATCCTCATCACATTTATTGATACATTAATTTACAAAAATGGTGAGGACTACTAAACAACTCTCTCTAAAACCTTCATTCCATACCCCGACTAAATACTTCGCTATATTCTCGCCTCCCGAGAAGAAAAATGGAACAAAAAGGAAAAGGGTGAGCTCAACTAGCCCAAGAAAGAATATTATGACTAAGATAATATACAACAAATTATCGTTAGTCTTCAACAGGAAAAATCTAATAGAATATAATAGACAACAAATTTTAAATCAATATTCGCAATGAAATAATAATTCATTAGAAGAGTTAAGTAGAGAATGCAAACTACTATCTTACATGTATGAATTTAAAAGTTCATCGCTCTATCTTTTATCCTCGTAACATCAATCAATATATATCTGAATCAAATATTCATCTTTGCACTACAGCCAAAAGATATTCATCATTAATCATATTCATCTAAACACTGCTTCATCTTTGCACTACGGGCCAAAGATATTCTTCAAATCATTCATCTTTGCACTACAGCCAAAGATATTCCATAATATCATCATTTAAGATCAAGATGATGAAAAATATTTTTAAAAAAACGAATCCAAAGAAACAAAAAATGACAAGGATTAAGGATTAAGGATTAGTACTTTGTTTTATCAATGTTCAAAATACCTCAAAAATAATCATAGTGGTGTAAAATTCAAGAATGATCAAAACATGGATACAATCAAAGCTAGTATCCGAATATATATATTTGGACAAAAGAAGAAATTTCATTTTTAAATGAATAAGGCCGTATTATTGAAATAATCTCAGATATCGTGAATAGTCTTGAGTATACATGAATAAGTAACTCCGACACACCAAAAGATAGAAATTTCATAAAAACATCTTCACGCTTCATGAATAGTACTCGTGAATAGAACTCGTGAATAAGAAACTCATGAATAATAACTCGTGAATAAGAACTCATGAATAAGTAACCCCATATGGAAAAGTTCCAAATTTGATAAAAAGTTTCAACCAATATTTCAAAGATAATGATATTGAAGAAATAATATCATTTGAGAAGAAAATAACATCCTTACCTCGAAAGATTAGTACTTAAATGGAATACCGTATATAGTCTTTGAAGGAACTTGCACCGCCTAACAATACTCAAAGTATACTCAAAATACTCACAAGAATACGCTAGATAATATAGAGAAAGAAAACTTGAGTTTAAATTGTGATTTTTTTCATTCTAACCCAAGCACCCTATTTATAGGAAAATGCTTAGAACACCAAAAGCGAAAATTTAATAAAATATTAATATATATTATAAATTTCCCACGCCAACCTTCCAAGAACTGAATTCAGATCATTCAACACACATGTGTAACACGCCATAATGAAAAAACGTTTTTGTTATTTAAAATATTTTAAACTTCCAAAATCAATTATTTGAGCTTGAACTTCAATAATTCATAATAAATAGCCCTTTTATCAGAAAATTCAAATCTCGCAAGTTTTTATATGAAATTCAATTCTCTACAACTTTGCGGAAGAAAGTTTTTCAAATTCCAAATGAAATTGACCGAAATCCATAAACAGTCGATTTTACAGTGCTATAATCAAATTTCACCAATAAATGGGGTCCACCGACATGTTTAACATGTTTTAAACATTTATTGCAACAAAAATACTCTTCCTCCTCAGATACTCATATATCCCACATTCGTTGTAAAAATATCACCATTATTATATTATTAAAATATAATAATATATTTAAATGAATTATTTTATCGTAAAAAGATAAAATTTCAATTTTCAACAATTGTCACATTAAAAATTTTCTCCATCTATATCCACATAAAATCAATATTTTCTCTCATCATATGAATTAATAATTAATTATTCACAAATAATATTACGAATCACAATATTGAATAACCGTGCGGCTCCTGAAAGAGGGGCTTTCCAATAAGAATTTCTCTTATTGGCGCAATTAGGTGACCAAACCTCTCCTTAGACGTAACTTTCTAGACATTGCCAATAATGTTATCTAATAATATTATTCAGATAATATGAATTATTAGCTCGATAAAGAAAAATATTGTGTAATGACAATTATTGAAACAACGAAATATAAAATATCAACGCAACAATTATTAAATCAATAAAATCTTCGAATAAAGAATTACAGTAACCATTATTGAGTAGTGCCTTTCTTACGTAAGAATCAATAATTGGTGCAATACCGGTGTCTTCTTGTTTTTAACCACCGAGTATTTTAACAAAGATAATTGCGGTAACAACTACGCCTAGTTATTTTAAACAACTTATATTTGTCGCTTTTCATCCAATCGCTTTTTCGTTATGGGGCCCACATTATCGGTCATGTCGTCGCATTTAATATTCCCCGAAGCATTTAATATTCCACGACCAAACGAATATTCCCACAACAATGATGAATATTTTATAACCACTCTCTTTATTTTGAAATATTTATGTATTTTACCCTAACTATCCACATTAATCAAATCAACCCTTACTATTTCAAAATAATAAATAGAGAAAATTAAATTTCATTAATAATAAGTTGGGGTCTTACATTAATTAACCCTTTTGCTTCACAATTCCTTTCAGGTAATAAGAGTGTAGCTAGTTTGTGCGGGGTAATAAAGGAATAGAAACGGTGGTCATCATTTAGTAGTTATATTTGGTAAATCAACTAGGGTGAGGCGAACCCAACGTTGGAAGAGTGTTTTGCCACTATCATACAAGATGTCTAATGACATACAACCTCGTGTCATCATAAAGATGGGGTTGTGTTCATCCACTTCTTGAGTATATTTACTGAGCACTACCTATATGATCTTGGTGTTTGTTTGAAGTATAATTCTCAATTTGAGACAGTGGAGATAATGATAAATCAGAGAAGACTCACCATTGGGAAGAATATGATAGTAATCTTCTCATTTTTCTTTTGGGGTCTATTGGGTAAACCAAGGATAATTCAAAGGCCATATGATATCTATCATAACCTGAAGCATGGCCTCCCATATACGAAGGTTTCTCTTGAGCACTTCCCAAAGATTCTAATTTCTAAAACAGCTTTTGACTATACATTTATGTAAGGTGTCATTGTGACGTCTTATCCAAAGTTGGGATGAAAGTCACAGTTGGTATCAATGTAACGTCTTATCCAAGTCTTGGATAAGAGTAGCGCTTTTGAATGATATTTCTATCATTAATAAAATTTCTTGACGTATTCTTGAAGATTTCCTATCCTACCCTAGAGCGTGAAATCGAATTTTGTATTGACCCCAGTACAAAACCCATTTCTTAAACCCTCAAATATTTCTTCAACTAAAATGAACAGTTTACGTGGTTTATGATGAAAGTCATAATAAAAGAATTGGACTAATAAAAATCATGGGTATACGTGGTATTAGTAAGTGTTATGATGAGTTATGTTGGTTAGTATGTGAAAACATGAAAGTTTCTTAAAAATCACAAAGGGTTGAAAAATCAGATTTTGGTAAAAACGTAACATGAAATTCAATTGACCATATCTCTTATTATATTTTGAATTTTTGAGTGTGGTTAAGTCCTAGAGTTAGATCTATGAGTTACCTAACTAATCCAAGTGGAATCAATGAAAAAGGTGTTGTAGATTTTCGTGTGGACTGATTTTAGCAAAGGAGTCAAAACTTTAAAATGTCCAAAAAGTTGCTGCCACGTTTTTGTAAGGGCTGTTTCGGCCACTAAATTTATGTGAAAAATTCTGGCCTTTTGGGACATGAAAATATATGTTATAAAGTACCTCCTGTCCAAAAATGAGCTCATTCTGACTTAAAATGAACAAGTTATGACCATTTCAATATTTAGGTTTTTTTGACAAAAAATGCTATAACTGGAGTTCTATAACTCCAATGACCATGAAATTTAAACTGGAGGCTCACATTAACATGTGTAAGGTCCCCTTGCAAGATTTGGGAATTTCTGGAGTTAAACTTGAGGTAGCAAATTTCTTAAGGAATTAATTAGAAATTGATTTTTGAAAAATAGTAAATGAATTTTAAAAATTTTGAGAAAATATATTTTCATTATGGGACTATATTATGCTAAATCCCAAAAAATATTTTTGGGACTGATTTGGTATTTTTCATAAAAATAGTTTAGTTACTGAACATATATGAGTTAAATATGTTATGTGAAGTAACAAAAGTTGAAAATAGGATTTTATGGCTAGAGAATCCTATATAGAGTATATATGCATATTTTTTGATGAGGATTTGATAATTGGTGATGATATCGTATGAGTATGATATTTTTGAATGATTAAATGCATTATATGGTAAAGCGTAAATAATTGAGATAAATTGTTTATAAATTTAAGAAGTGATTAAAATATTGTTATAATATTAATGATATTAGATTATGAGATTATTAAGTGATTGATAACATGGGGATATTCTTGAATCCTGGATAAATTATATTATAAAAGTTTAATATTTATCCTTTATCTCATTTGATTGATTCTTTATATCATTATCCTCATGTTTATATTATGTTGAAAGTCATCTGTTGCCTTTAGTGCATAGATGGACTTGGTATGATTATGACCAGGGATTGTTCGGTATAATCATAATCGTAATTGAAAACACAATTATCTCGTGGTCAGTAGTGCATGGATAATTTCTGGTCACGATAATCTTAATGAATACACGATTATCTTTGGTAGTAGTGCATGGATAATTTGTGGTCGTGATACTAATGAATACACGATTATCTTTGGTAGTAGTGCATGGATAATTCTTGGTCGTGATACTAATGAATACACGATTATCTTTGGCCGTAGTAGTCATGGATAATTCGTGGTCGTGATACTAATGAATATCCTTGGCACGTAGTGCGGGGATGATTCGATGATATGAATTAATTATTGAAATGAGTCTCAAAGAATGAAATTTTAATTCATGGATGTGGTAAAAGTCATCTTTGGTAGTAGTGCATTGATAGACTTGGTATGATTATGACCACGGATTATTCGGTATAATCATGATCAGATTGAAAACACGAATATCCTTGGCCAAGATGGTGCATGGATAATTCGTGGTCGTGATACTTTTATTAAGCTGCGTCTCAAAGATTATTGGTTTTTGATTGTATATCGTTAAATTGTAGTGCAAAGATGAATTGTTAATGAATATCTTTGGCGGGATTATGAAGATTAATTTAATATTTTTAACGATAAAGGTATTCAAGGTATCCTCACCTCTTTATCATATCATAGTGCGTACGCACTTCTAATTTCTAGGGCGAAATTTCATAAGAAGGGGAGGTTGTAAGACCCGACTTTTTATAAATAAAGATGAATTTTCTATAAATATTATTTTTGAATATTATGGAATAAATTTGATATAATGTTATAGTTGTGGGTAATATTTATAAATTTTGCAAAAGTAAGCAAGTTGTTATAAAATATTCGTTTGGTCGAGAATATTCTTTTTGTCGGGAAATATTCGTATTTGACGGCTCAATCATTAGTGGACCCCATTAACGAAAGTATTGTCGTAGTTAGAAAAGCGACAAAATTATCTTTCTATAAAAATAACGGCGAGAGGTGTTACCGTTAAAACCGTTGAACTACCCTAGTAGTAAAAGTACAAGAATACGCTGTGGTTGCATAGTAAGCACGGTATTGATTATTGATGCTTACGTGAGAAGTCACTTAGCTATACTCAATTATTGCTACGATAAATCATTGCATCATATCTCTCATATTATTGATTCAATTATTGTCACAATATCATCAGATAATATGTTATATTATTAATTGAGACGACAAGTTATAAATGATTAATAATTGTTGAAAGATTAAATATGTGTTGATTAAAAATAAAATGATTTGTGGTAATATTTATTCAATCCTTGATGTATATAAAGAGTTACATTATGAGGCGTTTGTGGTAAGTTTGATTATTTTATGGGGGCCCTTGCATGTCATCATCTAAGAGTCCTTTCACAATAAGTAATTACCTTTGTGAATAGTAATTACCTTTGTGAATAGTAATTACCTTTGTCAATAGTATTTACCTTCAATCAAATAGTAATTACCTTTGTGAATAGTAATTACCTTCGTCGATAGTATTTACCTTTGTCAAATAGTAATTACCTTTGTGAATAGTAATTACCTTCGTCGAATAGTATTTACCTTCGTCAAATAGTAATTACTTTTGTGAATAGTATTTACCTTCACAATAATAGTATTTACCTTCGTCGATAGTAATTACCTTCGTCGATAGTAGTTGCCCCTTCATATTACCAAGAGTTAATCGCCTCTTCTTGTTCCAAGGGTTAATTACCCTTCATGAAATAGTAGTTGTCTCTTCATATTACCAAGAGTCATTTTGACCCTTCGTTAAGACCAAGAGCCACCCTCGCTTTTTCTATAAATAAAAGCTCATTCCTTCATTATTTCTTACGAATTCATTGAAACTCTAGAGAGAAAAACTATAGAGAGAAAGAAGAAAAGTATTCTCGCTACTTCACTTTTCCAATATTCATTTCTTCTAAGGTAAGGGATATTATTTGTTGTACCCGTAAGGGGTGTTATTCTATCTTATTCATGAAGAGAACTTCATTATTCCATTCTTTATTATTCATTGGAATAACTTTTGTATCGCCAGATACCTATATACTTGGTGAAATCCTTTGTTATTCCATTCTTTATTATTCATTGGAATAACTTTTGTATCTGCCGACATACCCTATACATAATCAGATACGTGGTTTACCCTATACTTGGTGACATTCTTCTATTATTCTCATTGGAACATCCTGCTGCATGTGTTTTACACCGGACTGGTTTCGCTTTTATTATTATTACATTGGAACATCCTCGCTCATGTGTTTTACACCTTTAACGGTTCCGCTCTTTATTATTATTCTGTTGGAACATCCTCACATGCGTGTGGTTTACACCGGACTGGTTCCGCTCTTTATCATTCTGTTGGAATATCATATCGTGTGTTTTTACACCGGATCCGGTTCCATCTTTATTATTCTGTTGGAACATCCTTGGGTGTGAATTTCACCCGACTTGGTTCCGTTATTATTATTCTCGTTGGAATAACTCATGTCATCGCAAATCTGCGCGTGCATGGTGATTTCCTTTGTTATTCCATTCTTTATTATACCCAAATTGGTTAAAACTTTGACTTCTATACTCCATGAAATTAGTAGAATATTCTTGATATTTGCGTTTCATCCAAAGATCTTTCATGAAAATATTCTTCCGATCATTCTTGAATTTTACTCTACAAAACAAGATCTTGTTGACAATTTGGACGTTAATAATTCTGGATAAAATAATTCTTGAACTTGTTTTATTGAATTCTTATATCATTGTCATCATCCTCATGTTTATATTATGTTGAAAGTTATCTTTGACTTACGTGCATAGATGAACTTAGTATGATTATGATCGTGGTTCATTCTTGTATAATCATGGCTTGATATAAATGATGTGACAAAAGTCCTCGATGGGCTGTAATGCAACGATGGATAGTTTTTGGTATGATTATGACTAGGGGTGATTCGGTATAGTCATGACCATTGATGATTTGATGAAAATCCTTGACCGTGGTAATACGATTGATGATTAGATATTGTGGTTTATTTATTAAACCGAGTCTTAGTGATAAAATTGATGAAAACCTTTTAAAACCTAAAAGATAGTAGACTTTATTTTCTACTTGACTCTTTTAATGGATTGCGTATTCATTAGCTTAAACCGGTTGTCTATTGTATTTTATCGGTTTAACATTGTTGAAAACTATTGATAATTTATTCTCGCATTATCTTAGTTATAATATTTCTTCTCGGGCTAGTTGAGCTCACCTTTTTTTTCACCGTTTCTCTCTTGAAATGAGAATATAAATTTGGGACGAGTCTGGGGAGCGGAGTAATGGTCCGAGAGGATAGCATTAGTAGTCCTCACTATTCTCGTGAAATAGTGTGATAATAATTGTAATGAGGACTCCTTTTGAGTTTGTATAATATCTAGTAGATAATATTTGTATTCAAACTCACGCTTTATGTCGTATTGTACACACACAGCTTATATTAGTAAGTTGTATTTAAATTTTGTACCATGTAAGTGGCGACCCAAGATGGGTGACGTATACCTATTTTTGGGGGCGTCACAGTTTGTGTTCTTAATATTAATCTTGTAACATTTGATTATTGTTTTTCTTTCTTCTTGTTGTGGCCTTCAGTGGCGGACCCAGAACATTTTTATAGAAGGGTCACAATACATCAGTAAAAAAAATTTATTTATTGACGCTTGGAGTGCTTCTTTCAAATTCATTTTGCCCAATTATAATATTTCACAACATCATATTCTAACTCTTGTCAACCTTTGATCAACAGTGAGTATAATAACTTTATTTATATTTATATATATATATATATATATATATATATATATATATATAAATTTCTTCCAAACTATGGGACTATTAATAAGACTTTAAATTTTTAGTCAACTGATTAGTTACTTTTATAGATAAATTACAAATTATAATATTATATATTCAAAATCTTATATTGTGATTCTAGTCATCTTCCTTGGAGACAACTAAGAAGAGTCACTCAAATCGAGAAAATGAACTAAGTTATTCTCATTTACAAAAAAAATAATACCAAGGTATGATTAAATCAGTAAGACAAATGAGTGCAATATTAATTAATTAACTATCCAACTTATTTAATATTATTTTATCTTATAATAATATTATTAATTTATTATAGGTGGAAGGACATGAGGGAGCAAATGAATTAATACCATCTCATAACAAATATCAAATTTAACTAATATTAACATGCTTCATATTCCAGGGTTGGGGGTCATATGACTCCCCTACCCCCTAGTTCCGCCAGTGGTGGCCTTGTGAGAGTTTCTTTCTCCTTTATTTAGGAGTTTGTATTTTAAATCATAGTGTGAGTTTATTGAATATGAAGACATTATTTTCACATGTGTATTTGATATTTTCACATGATTCTCTCTTACATGAAGTTGAGACCCACTTTATATATGTTAATGTGAGAAAGTATTATGTGAACATATATATCACACTACAAGAAAAAGGCTTATCAGCGACCGCATAAGGTAACAGATATAATGTGGTCTCATGTAATATGGTCGTTAATCGCACAACAAATGACAACTTTTAGCAACCCTCTGATTCGCGGCCGCTATATATAGCGGCCAAATTCATCACCGAAATTTGAGTCACCGTGAGCCAGCTCGCATTGGTGTTGTGGTCCACGTGTTCGCGATCACCATTAGCGACCACTGCAGTCGCTAACAGCCTGGGTTCATAAATGGTCGCTGATAAACATTAGCGACCGTATGCGGTCGCTGATTTTTATTTTAAAAAAAAATGGCAATTTGGTGGATTTTCCAAAATAAACTGTACCTGTTTGTACCTAATTTTTATCCGAACACACATCATTATCTATATATAAACCAACATTCTTACAAATCCATCGAGATTCATCGATCGATCCACACACACACACATATATATATATATATATATAATTAAAAATCAACACAATATATATATAAACATCCACGCACGTATAAACATAAACAAAAATTGTCCGACTAAAACAGAATATGCATAGGTTAAACAATTTACAGTTACACGATCATCAAATGTCCTACACATACCATTGAAATATATCCTAACATCAATTAGACATGCTAACATTATAGACATAATCAAATGTTGTCCAATTAAAACAGACTTGATTTCTTCATTCTTAATTACTTTCTTAAGTGTTATGTCTAAAGTGTGTTAAAATAAACATGCAAAACTAAACATAAAGCTAAATAATGACAAGATTACCTCAGCCCATCCTGTTGTTGTGCTGCTCTCGCCACTGCATAATTAAGCTAACTCCTCGGAACTTGGAGACTACAAATGCCCGCCAAGTGCAAGAAGAAGATTATACGATTTTGATAGTAAGTCGTCGTCGATAAAGTTTGTCCCAAGTATTTCTTGAGAAGTGTAAGCTAGTTGTGATCAACCTCTCCATGAAATCGGGAAATATCATCAGTTTGAAAGCCCTAGGCCTTTCAGTTATTACTCCTGTTTTTGTAAAATCACCTGCCATAGATTGAAGGGTTGCCAACTGAGATATTTTTTACTCAGTCTTATTTGACTCAAGATCTGCATGTAGTAAATGTGTAGTAGAGATTTTGTACCCAAGGTATCATTGATCAAAAGGATTATATATCAACAAAGAACTTTTGAATTTCCTGCAAAATTAGACTTATTCGAAAATAAGAGAACAAAAAGAGAGTTGCAAGAAATTCAACAGTTACCAATAAGTGGTTCAACATACTTTATTTTCTCTTGAATTCCTGAACAAAGTGGTTCACCATTGAACCACTTTGTTTAGGAATTCAAGAGGAAATACAGTATGGATGGAAAAACACTTATTGTCATTTTGTACTGTTGAATTTCCTACAACACTTCATTTGCCTTTCATATTTCCCAATAAGTCTGGTTTTGCAAGAAAACAATAAGTTAGTTGTTGATTAATTAGCTGATCAATGATACCTAAGGTACAATATCTACTACACATTTAGTACATGCAGATCTTGAGTCAAATAAAGTTATGAGTAAAAAATATCTTCAATTGGCAACCCTTCACTCTGTGGTAGTTGATTTTGCAAAAATATGAGTAACAACTGAAGGCCTAAGAATTTAAAATTGAGGATGTTTCCAAATATCATGGAGAGGTGGGTCAAACCAACTTTTACACTTCTCAAAGAGTATTGGGGAACTTTATCGCGCTATATATAGTCTTGAATCTATAAAGCATGCGAAGTTGCAATCTGTTTGTTCAAAAAATTTAATATCATCCAGACGTTTATATAAAATACTTAAAGATATATATGTTAATATATATACTAAAATGACAATGATTTAATTAAAAAAAATAGATGACAATGATTTAATTAAAATAAATAAAAGAGAGAACATACTCTATTAATAACTCAACTGCAGCATCCTTAAATCAGACTTTTTTTGAATGCATGTTTTGTAACCAAATATCATCATTTTCTTGGCAAATAGTTTATATCACAATCTCTATCATGAAAGTACATATACTATGGATATGTGATTAACCATCCTTGTCTTGAATTTGAATCCACAAAAAAGTATCCTCAAAATATATATAACAAATTGGAGAAAGATGAAAGTGTGCACTAACTTACTGAAAGATAACTTGTCACAATTAAATGGAAATTAACTTTATGTTATAATATAAAACAAATACTTTAATGACTACTGGAAGAATAGTCAAGTACTTCCTTGTACGCAGGATTCGACATAACAATCGTTGATAGACCACTTTCTTGTAGTGTCAAAAACACATATATATAAAAATATCAGTTCACTATTTAATATTGTCATGAGAGATAGTTGAACTTTGATTATATAACTCATTGTACTGGTACTAATATTCTTCCAATAATGGACGCGTTCAATTTATAAATTAAAAAAAGGAAGAAGGAAAGTGAAAGTTAATTTAGATTATCCCATTACCGTAACACTTCTTAGTTGGTGGATTTTCTCCATGTGTTTTTAATTATCATCGATCTTTGTTGGCTTATTAATCACTTAATCTAAGGGATATATTAAAATGGCCATTAGAGCATATAGTTAAACTCTCCTATCTTTTTACACAACTGTTTAATTAATTAATTGTGGTTTGACTGGCACTTTTGTTCCTCTAAGAGTAAATTTTCATAAAGTATGTATTCAAAAAAAAAAATTTATTTTCTAAAAAAAAGAATTTTTTATTTTTAAAATTTAATAAAATATAGATTCAAAAAGTAGAACAAAAAAATAAAACATTATTTTTAGAAAAAAATAGAATTTCTTAATTTTTTAAAAAATTAGTAAAGCTTCATAAAATATAGATTCAAAAAACAAAAACAAAAACAATATTTTAAAAAAAATTAAATTTTATTGTTGTAAAATGAGTAAAGTTTAATAAAATATAGATTCAAAGAAATAAAACTTTATTTTTTAAAATAAAAAAAAAAAAATGAGTAAAGTTTTATAAAATATAGATTTAGAAAAATTAAAACAAAAAATAAAACATTATTTCCAGAAAAAATTGATTTTTTTATTAAAAAATGTGTAAAACGTCATAAAATATAGATTTAAAGAAAAGTATAAATTTAAAACTTTATTTTCAAAAAAATAGAATTTTATTTTTTTTAAATGAGTATAGTTTAATAAAATATAGATTCAAAAAATATTAAAAAAATATATTTTTTAAATATATATATCTAAATTTTATTTTGTAAAAATGAGTAAAGTTTAATAAACTATAGATTCAAAGAAATAAAATTTCTTTTCAGAAAAAAATAAAAAATTATTTTTTAAAAAAGAGAGTAGAATTTCATAAAATATAGATTCAAAAAAAATAAAACTTAATTTCAAGGGAAAAATAGATTATATTTTTTAAATGAGCAAATTTTCATAAAAAAATAGATTAAAATAAAAAATTAAAAATTTATTTTTAGAAAAAATGAAATTTATATATATTTTTAAATGTGTAAAGTTTTATGAAATATAGATTCAAATAAAGTAAATATAATTTTTTTTAAAAGTTGTAAATTTATTTTATGAAACTTTACTCATTTACTTTATTTACTCATTTATTTTACTTTTTTTATTTTAAACTTTTTTGAATCTATATTTTATGAATCATTACTTATTTTTTTATAAAAAAATGAAAATTTCTTTTTTTCTAAAAATTAAGTTTTATTTTTTGAATCTAAATTTTATTAAACATTACTCATTTTTCAAAAAATAAAAATTACAATTTTTTTGAAAATATAGACAAAAGAGGGGGAAGGAGATCTAGACATAAATAGGCACTTTGAGTGGATGAGTAGCCTAAGAAGACACACAGGGAAGAGCGTGGGCAAGCGCAAGTTTATGAGAAGGGTACGACCGAAGTAGTGGATAACACAGACAGTCGAAACTACGAAGTTTGGAATAATTAGGTGGAGTACCAAAGAGTTTATCATGTGGGGAGAGAAAGTTGAGAGTAGGAGTTGAAAGACGATTTATGAGGTCGACAACAGTGGAGAAAACAAACGATCAGTGTGGCAGAGGCATGAAGGCATGGGAGAGAAGAGATAACTCAGTTTGAACTATGTGACGATGATGACACTTAGAGTACCCATTATATTCTGGTGTGTGAGGGAGGAGGGAGGGGGGAGGTAAGATGTGACACCCCATTGGTGGCTGACATTTTACACATTAGATTTTTGTTTTAGAGGATAGAACCATATATATTTTGTGAAATTATCAACAAAAATAACATAATACTTGAAGTTATCAATAGAATAAAGAGAAGAGATCCATACATCAAAAACATAACTTCAAGAAGAGAGGATGTGGTGAGAGCGAAAATTGAAAAAGGTAATTTATGACTTTTACTGCACTGACACTAATTACAATTGAAAGTTCCATCAAAAGATCGAGAGTAATCGAGCTTAGGGAAGATACAATATACTTGAAAATAAAAAATGACGGATGTCCTAGCCTATGATGTCATTCAAACGGCGTGGTCTTGGCACTAGAAAAAGCGACGAATGGAGAAGACGGGTATGAGATACGGTTTGACCATTCATACACACCATTCCCCCGTATGTAAATCACTTACAAAAAAATAGGTAGGTGTTAATTCAATAGAAGTATTGTCAGAACAATAAAACTGTGAAATTAAATAAGAATTTTTTTCAGGTACACAAAGCACATTAGATAATGAAAAGGATTGAGAAAGAGTAGATAGAAATGTAGAACCGGTATGAGAAATAGGAAAACCAGTGTCATTTTCAATCACAATGTTGTTTGTGTCATCATAGGGTCTGTGAAAGAAAATGTTGTTTAAATAAGAAGTAACATGGTGAGAAGTTCCACTGTCGAGGAGCCAATTAGAAGTGGTTAAGGAGTTTGCAGTTGCAACATGAGCTCGAGGTTTCCAAGTAGTTGAAGGACGTATTGCCATTGATTACTGGAACGAGGAAGTGGTTGCAAGTTTGGGTGTTGTTGGAGAAAAATTGGACATTTAGAGAGCACGTCCCTAAGTATTACACCAGACTTCAAATTATTAATAAATGAAATTTATTTTCCTCTATTTATTATTTTGAAATAGTAAGGGTTGATTCGATTAATGTGGATAGTTATGGGTAAAATACGCAAATATTTCGAATAAGCAAGTAGTTATAAAATATTCATTATTGTTTAGGAATATTAGTTTGGTGGTGGAATATTAAATCTTATCGGGGAATATTCGTGCGACTGCTAGCGATCTTTTATGGACCTCATAACTGAAAGCGATGGATGGAAAAACGACAAATATAAGTTGTTTATAAATAACGGCGTAGTTATTACTGCAATTATCTTGTTAGAATACCCGGTGGTTAAAACACACTAATCTGGCGTTGTTGAATAATAAGATATCTAGATTGCACCAATTATTGATTCGCATGTAGTAAGAAAGCACTACTCAATAATTGTTACAAAAATTCTTATTCAATATTTTATTTTATTGATTCATTAATTCTTGCATTGATATTTTATATTATCATTGTTTCAATAAATTGTCATTACACAATTTTCCATTATCGAGCAATAATTCATATTATCCGAATAATATTATTGGATAACATTATTGGCAATGTCTAGAAAATTACATACAAGAAAAGGTTTGGTCACCTAATTGCGTGCTGCATGAGGAGAGATCCTTATTAAAAGCCCTCTTCTTTCCAGGAACTACCGTTGCAAGATCTTGTGATTCTATAATATTATTTGTGAATAATTAATTATTGATTTATATGATGAGAAAATATTAATTTTATGTGGATATAGATAAAGAAAATTTTTAATGTGACAATTGTTGAAAATTAATATTTTATCTTTTTCTGATAAAATAATTCATTTAAATATATTATTTTAATAATATATTAACGGTGATATTTTTATAATGAATGTGCGATATATGAGTATATGAGGATGAAGAGTATTTTTGTTGCAATAAATATTAAAAACAGATTTTATGTGTCGGTAGACCCATTTCTTGACTAAAATTTGATTATAGCTTGTAAAATTGTCCGTTTATGGATTTCGGTCAATTTTTGTTTGGAATTTGGAAAAACTTTCTTCTGCAAAGTTGTAAAGAATTGAATTTCCTATAAAAACACGCGAGATTCGAATTTTCTGATAAAAGGGCTATTTATTATGAATTATTGAAGTTAGAAGTTCAAAATAATTGATTTTTGGAAGTTTAAAATAATTTAAATAAGAAAAACGTTTTTAAATGTTTGTGGGCATCTTTAACATGTGTTGATGGCTGAGATCAGATTGTCTAGATGGGCGTGAGAGAATTTATTAAATATATATTAATATTTAATAAATTTTCTACTTTTATCTTCTAAGCATTTTCTTATAAATAGGGTCTTGGGTTAGAATTGAAAATCACACCGTAAATCGAAGTTTTCTCTCTATATTATCGGCGTATTCTTGTGAGTATTTTTAGTATACTTTGAGTATTGCTATACTGGTTGCAAGTTCAAGTCATAGCCTATATCCTGTGTTTAACTAGAAGATCTGTCTTTCGAGGTAAGGGATGTTATTTTATTCGAAAATGATATTATTTCTTCAATATCATTATGCCGAAATATTGGTTGGAAATTTTATCAAATTTAGAACTTTTTCATGATTTGGTTACTATTCATGAGTTACTATTCATGAGTTACTATTCACGAGTTACTATTCATGAGTTCTTATTCACGATTCTTATTTCACGAGTACTTATTCACGGCGTGAAGATGTTTTTTGTGAAATTTCTATCTTTTGGTGTTCTGAGTTACTATTCACGTATACGACACTTATTCACGATATCTGACACTATTCACGAATACGGCCTATTCATTCAAAAAATGAAATTTCTTCTTTTTGTCCAAATATCTACTATGGATACTAGCTTTGATTGTATCCATGTTTTGATCTTTCTTGAATTTTGTGATGCCCCAAAATTAGGTATATGTCACCCATCTTGGGTCGCCACTTACATGGTACATAAATTCAAATATAACTTACTAATATAACGTAGTATGCAATACGACATAAACCGTGAGTTTGAATACAAATATTGTCTACTAGATATTATACAAACTCAAAAGGAGTCCTCATTACAACTATTATCACACTATTTCACGGAAATAGTGAGGACTACTAATGCTATCATCCGGACCATTACTCCGCTTCCCAGACTCGTCCCAATATGTTCTCATTTCCTAAAGAAACAAAGAAAGAAAGGGTGAGCTCAACTAGCCCAAAGAAGAAATATTATGACTAAGATAATGCGAATAATTTATCATTAGCCTTCAACGGTGTTAAACGATAAAATACAATAGACAACAAGTTTAACTGCAACGGAATAAGCGATCCATTAAAAAAGTCAGTAGAGAATAAAGTCTACTATCTTTTAGGTTTTAAAAGGTTTTTCATCATTTATTATAAATTTAGACTCGACTTTTAATAAATAATCCACATCATCCAATCACCCCTCGCACTACTGACGAAGGATATTCATCAAATTATCAATGGTCATGACTATACCGAATCACCCCCGGTCATAATCATACCAAAACTATCCATCAACGCATTACAGTGCCATTTGAGGACTTTTATCACATCATTTATAACAAGCCATGATTATACCGAATGATCCCCGATCATAATCATACTAAGTTCATCTATACACGTAAAGTCAAGATAATATAATATAACATGAGGATGATGATAATGACATAATAATTCAATAAAACAAGTTCAAGAATTATTTTATCCGGAATTATTAACGTCAAATTGTCAAAATGATCTTGCTTTGTAGAGTAAAATTCAAGAATGATCGAAGGATATTTCCATGAAAAGATATCTTTGGATGAAACGCAAATATCAAGGATATTCTACTAATTTCATGGAGTATAGAAGTCAAAGTTTTAACCAACTGGGTATAATAAAGAATGGAATAACAAAAGAAATCACCATGCATGCGGTACTTCGCATAGACAGGTTATTCCAACAGAATAATAATAACGGAACCAGGTCAGGTGAAATTCACACCGACAGGATGTTCCAACAGAATAATAAAGATGGAACCAGATCCGGTGTAAAACACGCAGATAGGATATTCCAATGTAGATGATAAAGATTTTACCCAGTCCTGTAAAACACACGATGAGATGTTCCAACAGAATAATAATAAAGAACGGAACCAGTCCGTGTAAAACACACGATAGGATGTTCAATGTAATAATAATAAAGATTTAAACCAGTCCAGTGTAAAACACACAAACAGGATGTTCCAACAGAATAATAGAAGAATGTCACCAAGTATAGGGTAAACTCGTATACAAAGTTATTCCAATGAGAATAATAAGAAATGGAATAACAACAGTTCTCTTCATGAATAAGAAAGAATAACACCCTTACGAATACAACAAATAATTTTACCTACCTTAGAAGAATCTGAATATTGGCGAGGTGAAGTGGCGTAATACTTTTCTTCTTTCTCTCTATAGTTTCTCTCTCTCTAGAGTTTCAAAGAATTCTGAAAAATAATGAAGCACTAGGCCTCTATTTATAGAAGATTTCTAGCTTAAAGACCGCCATGCCGTATGAAAAGGCAAGTGGCTTGACGACCGTGATGTGAAAAGAAAAGTGGTTTGGCGCTGTAATGTGAAACGATAAGTGGTTCGGCGCACAGAATGTGAAACGACAAGTGGTTCGGCCTTTTAAAGTAAAGGTAATTACTATCGACAAGGTAATTACTATTCAAAGGTAATTACTATTGACTAATTACTATCGACGAAGATAATTACTATTCACAAAGGTAATTACTATTGACGAAGATAATTACTATTCACAAAGGTAATTACTATTGACGAAGGTAATTACTATTGACGAAGATAATTACTATTCATAAAGGTAATTACTATTGACGAAGATAATTACTATTCACAAAGGTAATTACAATTGACGAAGGTAATTACTATTCACAAAGGTAATTACTATTGACGAAGAGACTCTTAGATGATGACATATGGGCCCCCTATAAAATAATCAAACTTACCACAAATGTCTCATAATGCACTCTTTATATACATCAAGGATTGAATAAATATTACCACAAATCATTTTATTTTTAATCAACACATATTTAATCTTTCAACAATTATTAATCATTTATAACTTGTCGTCTCAATTATTGATTTAATACTATAACATATTATCTGAGATGATCTTGATAATAATTAAATCAATAATATAAGAGATATGATGCGTGAATCTCAGTAGCATAATTGATTGCATAAATGAGTGACTTCTCACGTAAGCATCAATAATCAATATCGTGTGCTATTATACAACTACGCCAGATATTCTTCGTATTTTTTACTACCGGGTAGTTCAACGCTTTTAACGGACAACACCTCTACCGTTATTTTTTTATAGAAAAGATAATTTTGTCGCTTTTCTAACTACGACAATACTTCCGGTTAATTAGGGGTCCACTTAATGATTGAGTAATCATCTAATATTCCCCAAGCAAAAGAATATTCCCCACCAAACGAATATTTTATAACAACTTGCATACTTTGCAAAATTTATAAATACTACCCACAACTATAATATTATCTTAAATTCACACCATAATATTAAAAAATTATTTAAATCAAAATTTAAATCTTTATTGATAAAATCTGGGGTCTCACAATCTCCCTCCTTATGGAATTTAATCCTCGAAATTAGGGTGCGATACTGGTATGATAAAGAGGTGAGGATACCTTGAATACCTTTATCGTTGAAAACATTAAATTCATCTTTGTAATCCAAATTTAAAGATATTTATTCACAATTCATCTTTGCACTACAGCCAAAGATATACAAATCAGAAACCAATAATGCTTTGAGATGCAACTTAATAGTATCACGACCACGAATTATCCATTACACCAATGGCCAAGGATATTCGTGTTTTCAATCTACTATCGTCATGATTATACCGAATGATCCTCGGTCATAATCATACCAAGTCTATCAATGCACTACTACTAAAGATGACTTTTACTACATCCATGAATTAATATTTCATTCTTTGAGACTCATTTCAATAATTAATCCATATCATCGAATCATCCCCGCACTACGTGCCGAGGATATTCATTAGTATCACGACCACGAATTATCCATGCACTACGTGCGAAAGATAATCGTGTATTCATTAAGATATCGCGACCACAATTATCCATGCACTACGTGCAAAGATAATCGTGTATTCATTAGTATCCGACCACAAATTATCCATGCACTACGTGCAAAGATAATCGTGTATTCATTAGTATCACGACCACAATTATCCATGTACTACGTGCAAAGATAATCGTGTATTCATTAAGTATCACGACCACAAATTATCCATGCACTACTTTTGACAAAGATAATCGTGTTTTCAATTACGGTTATGATTATCTTAGAACAATCCCTCGTCATAATCATACCAAGTCCATCTATGCTACACAGCCACGATGACTTTCAACATAATATAAAGCACGAGGATAATGATATAAAGAATCAATCAAATGAGATAAAGGATAAATATTAAACATTTATAATATAATTTATCCAGATTCAAGAATATCCCCATGTTATCAATCACTTAATAATCTTTGGCACGTAGTGCAAAGATAAATGATTTCTTGATGAATATCTTTGGCACATAGTAAAGTGAAGATGAGCAGTGTTGAGATGAACACGACCGATCGATTTATATCTTTAGCCGTAGTGCAAAGATGAACAGGTGTTTAGATGAAAATGACCAACTGATGAATATCTTTGGCCTGTAGTGCAAAGATGAATATTTGATTCCAGATATATATTGATTAATGTTACAGGGATAAAATATCTACGATGAACTTTTAAATTCATATATAGAAGATAGTAGTTTGCATTTTCTACTTAACTCTTCTAATGAATTGTTGTTTCCGCTGCAGTTGTTGATTTAAAACTGGTTGTCTATTGTATTCTATTATCTGTTGAAGACTAACGATAATTTGTTGTATATTATCTTAGTCATAATATTCTTTACTGGGCTAGTTGAGCTCACCCTTTTCCTTTTTGTTCCATTTTTCTTCTCGAGATGCGAGAATGTAATGAGTACTTAGTCGGGAGTATGGAATGAAGGTTCTGCAGAGAGTTGTTTAGTAGTCCTCACCATTTTGTAAAATAATGTATCAATAATTATGATGGAGATTTATTTGGTATGTATATTATCTAGAAAGACAATAATTGTATTTAAACTCACAATATATATGTTATCGTATTTTGCACGACAAATGTATTAATAAAGTTATAGTTATTTACGCACCATGTATTTAACGACTTCGTAATGGGTTGGATGGAATGGACCTATTTTGGGGTGTCACAGATTGGTATCGAGCTTGGGGATATGATCTCCATGGAGATGGGGAATAGAACTAGGAGGAGAGACGAGTAAATCCTTCGCTAGTGTGTCATACCTAAGCTTATTTGTTAGTTGGTTAGTATATAGAGATATTATGTGATATATTGATTTCCTTAATTAACCCTTGTTTTATGATGTATTTGAGAATGTCGTGAGAATATTAATTAATGAGAGTAAATGAGACCGTGGATATGCTGTCTTTCACCAACGAGAGAACGTCAACAGTCGACAATGTACTTCCGCAACAACAACAACACCGGCGGATGATGAGCGAGGGGATGTTTAGAAGCTTTTTGCGATTCATACAAAATCGGATTTAGAGACTTCGTGTTCAAAATACAGGAGGAAATGATAGCAATTCACGGGTGGTCATAGCAAGCGAGCTCAAAGAGTTGGGACCACCGAGTGCAGGAAAGCCGGATCCGATTAAAGGCGAGACGTGGGTCAAACAAATTACCAAGATATTCGATGTCTTGGGATGACGCGAGCAACGAAAAGTTCCATTCGCTACTTTTATGTTCCAGTAACGCAATGGCGGATTCATCGTGGGAATCAGGAAGTGTACCCATCCATTTGCACTCGGCGTGATGCATGGAGACGTTTGAAACAAATAATGACAAGTACTTCCACGAAAGTATTCGTCATATGAAGGAAGTGGAGTTTATTAGACCGAGCGAGAACAACATGACGGTGTCGTCTGGCGACGAGGCGGTAAGTTCATGAGTTATCCGAGTTCAGACCCTCATTTGGTGGAGAATGAGGAATGTATGGCGCGGATGTTTGAGAGGTTTGAAACCCCAAGATACGTCGATATCTCATTTCTCATAAATTTTCTCTCTATTCAGGATGTTGTCAGAGCTCGGTTGTTAGAGCGAGATAACGAAAATGCTCAACCGAGGGACCATAACCGAGATCATACTGAAGATAGCGATCATCGAATAACGATAACCAAAGGAGAAAGAAGTATACTTGGACAATGGCGGTAACCACTCGGTGATAATCGTGGCCATGAAAATAGAAGAAGCGAGTCGGGAGGAGATTTTAAAAGAGGAGATTTAACAACGACCATGTGAAGACGACATCACGGCAAAGAATCGATTCTATGGAGGAGAACGACCACCGGTCAGATAAGTTAAAAATGCGAGAAAGAGGGATATATCATTGGCCCCTTACACAGTTTAAGGTATGCTATAATTGTGGAAAAGAAGGACATATCGCTCGAGATTATACAATATCGAAACCGATCCAATGAGAATGGTGACTCAAAAGATCGTCCCGTAAAAGTCAAAGTCAACGATTCTCGGAAGAAAGCGTTTATCGTGGACCAATAAATGCCAGAACCCGAACAAAGTTAGCACGGGTTAGTTAATTATAAATTCTTGCGAAGTTTATACCTTACAAATACCGGATTCTACCCATTCTTTTATCTCTCTTTTACTTATTTCAACGCTTTGAACTTGACTACACGGAGAAATTAGACTTTGACTTTATTTATGGAGACTCAGTTAGAGAAAACTTTCATTACATCCGTTGTTTAGAAATCTTGCTTGATTCAGTTGGCACTATCACATTACCATTAACCTTATTTCTATAGAGATATTTGCTTTTGATGTGATTTTAAGGTTAACTACTCATCATCTAAAATTGATTACTTTCGTAAGTTGTTAGTTTTCATATTCCTAAGCAACTCATTATTCAATTCAAGCAATCAAACCATTGTAGTCAAATATTTTCATATCGTCATGAAGTCATTCGTTTATTACGGATGTCAAGTTTTCTTAGTCCATGTTATGGATTTGAATAAAGACACGTCGATTTGAATAATATTCCTGTTGTTATTGATTTTTCCTGACGTATTTCCTGAAGAATTTCTTGGCTTACTCCCAAAACCTGATATTGAATTTTGTATCATCTTTGAATCCGGTACAAAACCCACTTCTAAAATCTCATATCGAATGGCTCCTATTGAACTTGAGGAGTTAAAAATTCAACCATAAATTTGGTACTGAGCCTTTATCCGGTGACTTCCTTTGTGGAATGCACCGAAGCCAGATTTCTCGTAGGGGACACCATATTCGATGCGATAGTAAAGCGATAGGTGTCATTGTAACGTCTTATCCAAGGTTGGGATATGAGTCACAAACAGTTGAGAACAACCTAAATCATCTAATAATCGTAGCTTTACAGCTTAGTTGGTTATTATCGGAGATTCGTTTGAAGGATATTCTCGAATCGCTATTCCATTAACGCAATGACTCAGAGAGATACAAAATTTGAATGGAGCAAGGAATGTGGGAAGAGCGAAGAACTCAAGAGGAGACTCATTTTAGCACATGTTACGACCGTGCCATCCCGGAAAAGCGAACGGTAGGCGACGTGTTGAGTAGAAGATCGTTATCTACAATCTGAAATACGATATTGTCAAAGACTAATTTCATTATAATTTACAAATAATAGAGATGGAGATGAAAACTCTAGGTACCCACGTAATGATATCACAGTATAATCGACTTTAATCGATAAAGTTAAAGCCGCCAAGCCACACACCGGAGTTGATGAATATGAAGAAGAAGATTCAAGAAGTCGTTATTCCAAAGTGAGAATCGGTGAGGTGAAAAACTCAAACCTTCGATTTATTAATCCATTTGAAATTCTCGATCGAATAGGAACCGTAGCCTATAGACTCGTTTTTTCCAAAGTATGGCGTGTTCATAACGTTTTCACGTGTCGATGTTACGTAAATATGTGGGCGACCCGAACCACGTCATTGAGTTAAACCTGACGAGATAATAAGAAGACTTAACGTTATGTACTGTCAAGATCTTGGATAGGAAAGAACATGTCCTATGTATTGAGGTTATACCACAAATTAAAGTTTTGTGGAGAAACCATCTTTATTGAGAAAATGACACGGGAGTTGGAAAGCGGAAATGAAAGCGAGGTTTCTCATCTTTCCAAACACTGTGTATCGTCACGTCAATTTCGATGACGAAATTTCATAAGGAGGGAGGTTGTAAGACCCCAAATTATTAATAAATGAAATTTATTTTCCTCTATTTATTATTTTGAAATAGTAAGGGTTGATTTGATTAATGTGGATAGTTATGGGTAAAATACGCAAATATTTGAATAAGCAGTGGTTATAAAATATTCATTATTGTTTGGAGAATATTAGTTTGGTCGTGGAATATTAAATCTTTGTCAGGAATATTAGGACTGACGGTAGCGATCTTTTATGGGCCCCATAACTGAAGCGATTGGATGGAGAAAATGACAAATATAAGTTGTTTATAAATAACGGCGTAGTTATTCACAATTATCTTGTTGGAATACCCGTTGTGGTTAAAACACACACTAATACGCGTTGTTGAGCAGATGCACGCAGTATTGCACCAATTATTGATTAAATGCGTGAAAGCACTATTCAATAATTATTCTGATAATCTTTATTCGATATTTTATTTTATTGATTCAATAATTCTTTGCATTGATATTTTATATTCTTGTTGTTTTGATAAATTGTCATTACACAATATTTTCCATTATCTGGAGCAATAATTCATATTATCCTGAATAATATTATTGGATAACATTATTGGCAATGTCTAGAAAGTTACGTATAAGGAGAGGTTTGGTCACCTAATTGCGGCGCCCATGTAAGAGAGATCCTTATTGGAAAGCTCCTCTTTTCTGAAAGCTACTGGTTTGCCAAGATCTTTGTGATTCTATAATATTATTTGTGAATAATTAATTACTAATTTATATGATGAGGAAAATATTGATTTTATGTGGATATAGATAGAGAAAATTTTTAATGTGACAATTGTTGAAAATTAATATTTTATCTTTTTACGATAAAATAATTCATTTAAATATATTATTTTAATAATATATTAACGGTGATATTTTATAATGAATGTATGATATATGAGTATATGAGGATGAAGAGTATTTTTGTTGCAATAAATATTAAAAATAGATTTTATGTGTTTGTGAGAATTCAATTTCTTATTTGAAATTTGATTATAAACAGTAAAATCGTCCGCTTATGGATTTCTTTATCAATTTCTATTTGGAATTTGGAAAACCTTTCTTCAGTAAGTTGTAGAGAATTGAATTTCCTATAAAAACAAGCGAGATTTGAATTTTTCCGATAAAAGGGCTATTTATTATGAATTATTGAAGTTACAAGTTCAAATAATTGATTTTGGAAGTTTAAAATAATTTAAATAAGAAAAACGTGTTTTAAATGTTTGTGGGCATCTTTAACATGTATTGATAGCTGAGATCAGATTGTCTAGATGGGCGTAGAGAATTTATTAAATATATATTAATATTTAATAAATTTTCTACTTTGGTGTTCTAAGCATTTTCCTATAAATAGGGTGCTTAGGTTAGAATTGAAAATCATACCAGAAACTGAAGTTTTCTGTGACGCCCCCAAAATTAGATATACGTCACCCATCTTGGGTCGCCACTTACATGGTACATAAATTCAAATACAACTTACTAACATAATCGTCTGGTATGCAATACGACATAAATCGTGAGTTTGAATACAAATATTGTCTACTAGATATTAGACAAACTCAAAAGGAGTCCTCATTACAACTATTATCACACTATTTCACGAAATAGTGAGGACTACTAATGCTATCCTCTCGGACCATTACTCCGTTCCCCGACTTCGTCCCGGCTATGTTCTCATTTCAAGAAGAAACGGTGAAAAAAGAAAGGTGAGCTTCAACTAGCCCAAGAAGAAATATTATGACTAAGATAATGCGAGAATAAATTATCATTAGCCTTCAACAAATGTTAAACCGATAAAATACAATAGACAACCAGTTTAATCTGCGGCGTTATATATGAATCCATTAAAAAATAATCAAGTAGAAAATAAAGTCTACTATCTTTTAGGTTTTAAAAGGTTTTCATCAATTTTTATCACTGAGACTCGACAATAAATAAACCACCACATCTAATCATCCTCGTACCACGGTCAAGGATTTTCATCAAATTATCAATGGTCATGACTATACTTTGAATCACCCCTCGGTCATAATCATACCAAAAACTATCCATCACTGCATTACAGGCCACTGAGGACTTTTATCACATCATTTATAACAAGCCATGATTATACCGAATGATCCCTGGTCATAATCATACTAAGTTCATCTATGCACGTAAGCCAAAGATAACTTTCAACATAATATAACCATGAGGATGATGGCAATGATATAAGAATTCAATAAAACAAGTTCAAGAATTATTTTCTCTAGAATTTTTAACGTCCAAATTGTCAACAAGATCTTGTTTTGTAGAGTAAAATTCAAGAATGATCGGAAGAATATTTTCATGAAAGATCTTTGGATGAAACGCAAATATCAAGGATATTCTACTAATTTCATGGAGTATAGAAGTCAAAGTTTTAACCAACTGGGTATAATAAAGAATGGAATAACAAAAGAAATCACCACGCATGCGGTATTGCAGATGATGAGTTATTCCAATGAATAATAATAACTTAACCGAATCAAGTGAAATTCACCAAGCGAGGATGATCCAATGAAATAATAAATGCTTGAATAATAATAAACAATGGAACCAGTCCGGTGTAAAACACACGCATGGATATTCCAATGTAATAATAAATACTTTAATAATAAACAATGGAACCAGTCCGTGTAAAAACACATGCATGAGGATATTCCAATGCGAAATAATAAAGAATGGAATAACGTAAGAAGATCACCAAGTATAGGGGATTCCGTATACGAGTTATTCCAATGTAATAAATAAGAATGGAATAATATAAGGATTTCACCAAGTATAGGGTATCTGCCATTATCACGAGTTATGTATAGGGTATGCCACTTTTACAAAGTTATTCTAACGTAATAATAATGAATGGAATAATGTAAGTTCTCTTCATGAATAAGAAAGAATAATAACACTTTTACGGGTACAACAAATAATATCCCTTACCGTAAAAGACACCGGATATCAAAGTAGTGAAGTACGAATACTCTTCTTCTTTCTCTCTATAGATTTTCTCTCTATAAGCTTCTCTCTATAATTTCTCTCTCTAGTTTCAAAGAATTAAATAAGAAAATAATGAAGGAATGAGCTTATTTATAGGAAAATAGAATGCATAGTAATTAATCCATGAGCAGTCCGTATTGATTTACTTTAATCGACGGTCCATATTTAAAGCAAAATCTTTTAAATAAAATATCATATATTCTATTTATATAAAAACATTTTACTATGCAAATACTATGCAACACTATGCAAAATACTATGCAAAACACTATACAACACTATGCATAATAAAATATAATATATTCTATTTATAGAATAACTTTAATAAAGTATTCTATTTTATATAAAAGATGTTTCATTTTATTACGTTAATAATACTGAATAAAACAAAACGTCATTATCGCTATAATAATTCATATTATTAATCGACAATAATGGAATCAAACCGAGTGAGTTCTCACATAAGCATCAATAATCAATACCGCAGTGCTTTCTATGCAACCACACGTATTCGTATTACTTTTACTACTGAGTAGTTCAACAATATCAACCAGTAAAACTTCCGCCGTTATTTCAATAAAATATTTTTGTCGTTTTCTCGATCCGACAATAATTACGTTGTGGGGTCCACCAATGATTGAGTAGTTATACTGAATATTCCCTCGCTAAACCTAATATTCTCCGAATAATCGAATATAATATAACCACTTGCATACTTTGCAAAATTTACCCACAACTATAATATTATCTCAAATTCACACCATAATATTAAAAATTATTTCGACAAAATTTAAATCTTTATTGATAAAATCTGGGGTCTCACATTTTCTCTCTCTATATTATCGAGCGTATTCTTGTGAGTATTTTGAGTATACTTTGAGTATTGTTATACGGTGCAAGTTCAAGTCATAGCCTTTATATCCGGTGTTTCAACTAGAAATCTTGTCTTTTCGAGGTAAGGGATGTTATTTTATTCAAAATGATATTATTTCTTCAATATCATTATCTTAGAAATATTGGTTGGAAATTTTATCAAATTTGGAACTTTTTCATGACGGTTTACTATTCATGAGTTACTTATTCACGATTACTATTCATGAGTTATTATTCACGAGTACTATTCACGAAGCATGAAGATGTTTTTTTGTGAAATTTCTATCTTTTGGTGTCTGATTACTTATTCACGATATACGACACTATTCACGATATCTGACCTATTCACGAATACTGATGCTTATTCACCTAAAAATGAAATTTCTTCTTTTTGTCCAAATATCTACTATGGATACTAGCTTTGATTGTATCCATGTTTTGATCATTCTTGAATTTTACTCCACTCTGATTACTTATGAAGTATTTTTGAACTTGGATTGTTTAAAATACGAATCCTTAATATTTGTTCTTTTGTTTCACTAGATTCGCTTTCCTTTAAAATATTTTTCATCATCCTCAGTCCTAAATGATGATATTACTGAATATCTTTGGCCTATAGTGCAAAGATGAATGATTTCTTGATGAATATCTTTGGCCCGTAGTGCAAAGATGAACAGTGTTGAGATGAACATGACCGATCGATTAATATCTTTAGCTTGGTAGGCAAAAAGATGAAACAGTGTTTGGATGAAAATGACCAATCGATGAATATCTTTGGCTGTAGTGGTGCAAAGATGAATATTTGATTCGAGATATATATTGATTGATGTTACAGGATAAAATATCGACGATGAACTTTTAAATTCATATATAGAAGATAGTAGTTTGCATTCTTTACTTAACTCTTCTAATGAATTGTTGTTTCATTGCAGCTTGTTGATTTAAAACCTGGTTGTCTATTCTATTCTATTAGATTTTTCTCTGTTGAAGACTAACGATAATTTGTTGTATATTATCTTAGTCATAATATTCTTTTCTTCGGGCTAGTTGAGCTCACCCTTTTCCTTTTTGTTCCATTTTTCTTCTCGGGAGGCGAGAATGTAGCGAGTACTAGTCGGGTATGGAATGAAGGTTCTGAGAGAGTTGTTTAGTAGTCCTCACCATTTTGTAAAATAATGTATCAATAATTATGATGGGGATTTATTTGGGTATGTATATTGTCTAGAAGACAATAATTGTATTTAAACTCACAGTATATATGTTGTCGTATTTTGCACGACAAATGTATTAATAAAGTTGTAGTTATTTATGTACTATGTATTTGACGACTCAGAATGGGTTGGATGGAATGGATCTATTTTGGGGGCGTCACAACTAACAACGACCGAGAAATGGTCGAAGAGGAGGACGTCTGTCCTGGTTGGTTGTGGGGTGACCCATAGTAGGACCGTGAGGGGACGAAGGCCAGGAAAATTGTCTAAAGCGGTTATTGGTTTTGCATGGAGCAAATCTGGTATTGGTTAGATTAACTGAAACAACCCGGGACAAATTTCGAGTTCGGAACAAATCTCGGGTCAAATCCCGAGTCCGAATCAAATCAAATCCATCAAAATAAGGCCTCAAACTACTGACCCAATAATATATTATTTGGTCATTTTAGCCCACCACAGGCTTCCAAAAGGTCATGACTTGAAGGTATTATTGGTAGTAACTTATTTCCTTATATGCAGACAAAATCTCTCCTTATCTTTTGATATGGGACTGGGGTGTTACATTAGCAGAGGCCATAAGAGGTGATGAACTGATCTTTTGACGAAGAGAAAGCTCTTTGTTGATAAGTTTTTCATGTAGTTCATCAAAAGAGATTGGGGTCTCACGACCATTAACAACATCAATAACAGGTTGATATTCATTATCGAGACCCTCCATAATTTTCTCGATGAGATCTTGATGATCAAGAGGTTTGCCAAGTGCCGCACGTTCATCTGCACGATTTTGATGGCCTGCATATATCAGAAACAATTTAGGAGCCCTTGGTTATCTGTTTGAGTTGATCAATGATTTGTAGAATATGTCCACAAGAGGGACGGCCATAAGTATTGGTCAAAACTTGTCATGCTTCACGAGAAGTTTATGTGTGGGTCTGGGTAAGCATGGTGCGGTTTGGTGCGGTTTGAACTCCAAACCGCACCCGAAACTGTTTAGGTGCGGTTTGAAAAATTCAAAACCGCACACGAAACCGCTTGTGATTCGTGCGGTGCGGTTTTAATTGCTGCGGTTTCGATTCCAAAACCAATTGAAACAACAAAAAAATCTAAGCCTTCAATAAAATTTAACATAGAACTGATATCGAGCAATTAACTTAGTGACAGAGTCAGCAATGAGAATTATATCAAGTATAGAACCAAAGTTTCTTCTGCCAAACATGTCAAATTCACCATCAAATCATAGAACAATGAGACACGTAAAATAGTTTTAGTTTTAATAAAAGAATGATGCTTTAAAACTAAAACATACGCTATATAACGGAGACCATATATTCGATAACAAGCAAGAAGGTTTATCTAGTTCCCTAAAAATTAAAAGTATATACTCGAGATAGAATGAAATTCTATCTTAAATATTACAGGGAGGATTTATAGAATATAATTCTAACTATACCTAATTTGAAAAATAATCTATTAGACTATTACTATAATAACATTGATCTTAACCAATGCATCAAGTGCTCGAACCAACGAATTTGGCCCCTCGGCTATAAGCCCCTCCAATAACGCATCAAACAAATTCGAAATTTCAAAACCCAATTGCTTAATTTTTGACTCTATAACCTCTAACCATCTTCTTTCAATTGATGAAAAAATGACAATGCAAGATTGGGGTTTTCTCTGAGCGTGTTCAAGTGAAAAGTAACTTTAGAATTTACTAGAGATAATACATACATACACACGCATGGTGCGGTTTCAATTTTATGTGTGCGATTTTGGCTAGTAACCAAACTAGAACCATAAATTTGGTTATTCAACCCACCTAAAACCGCCATACATCTGTGGAACCAGTTAGTACGGTTTGTCTTTATTTTAGTGCTGTTTTCAGCTTTCAATTTAGTTACTTGCTCAGTCCTATGTGTAGGTGATGAGAGGAATAATAGAAAAAAAGAGAGCGCCAATCAAAGCCCCAAAAATAAGTTTATCTTGGTGGACCCATGTGTTGTATGCTGGATTTTCTTCTATCTCATTATTTGTGGTGATATTGGTTATAGGAGCATGAAAAGAGCCATTAATGAATTTGTGCAGATCATAGCTAATTAGTAGGGTTGAGCAAAGAATCAAATTAGAGCCGAAATCACACCAAAAATCCCACAAACCGCGCCAATTAAAACCCCACCAACGGTTCTAGCGTATGTGGTTATTTTAGGTGGGTTGAAAAACCAAATTTACAGTTTTGATTTGGTTACTAGCCAAAATTGCAGGCATAAAATCGAAACCGTACAAAATAATCATAGTTTTCTCAAATTTGCTACGAGTATACTTTCTCTACTATAACATATTTTACTCATTTTATTTTAGAAGACAGATACTGCATGGGTGAATGAAGAATTAACAGTATCAATTATGTTTACAAATCAAGAGTGGCTTGGTATTTCCTAAATCAAATATGATAACATAGTATTAATCAACCATATAATTGTTTATACCTGAAACTATTTTGCTAAATTAGCTCAATGATTGTGTTCACTGCGTAATACATTTGTGTGGATGATTTTGCTTACTATTTTACAATTTTGTTATTTCAATTGATTTTGAAATTGAAATCGAACCAAATGAAATCAAACCGCACGGTTCAAAATCGCACCGCACCAATCAAAAACGGTTTCATATGCGCTTTTGGAATTGTCAAACCGCAGCGGATTTCTGTGCAGTTTGAAACTCAAACCGTACAATGTCACCCTTGCTAATTAGAATGGCTTCGATCCATTTGAAGTTTTTAGGAGAGATAATTAGTAGAGGTGAATTTAATGGAGTTATGATTGATGATCATAATGAGAGGTTTTGTGGGTTCTTGTGAATTGAGAATGGTAATTTAATTATTTTCGTTTGCCATTGAAAAAGACAGGAAATAAAACTGTTAACGCCAGGATCTTTTGCCACGTCCCAATCACGTAAGACGCCTACGATCCCACGACAAAAACACGATAAACACCACAAGCTTGGACGGCGGTTCCGGCTTCGGGGATAAACTTCAGGCGAGAGTCGATATCGTGTTCACAAGGTTAAAAATGGAGGATGTATTGTCTAGTGTATTGAGAGAGATAATAATTCTCGGGTGTGTGTGTGTGATTATGAATTAGATTGTGTATGAGAACGTATCTCTTTGTGAAGACTTCCTTGCTAAGCTATACTCTCTTTGCACGGATTATCGTACCCCACTACTACCGACACACCCCTTGATCTCGATGGGTTTCTTGACTATATGTAGTCTATCCACTTTTTTAGTCATCGCTTTTCTACTGGCCGTACCAAGTTATGATCCCATCCACATTAATGCATGACAGGTGCTCTAGTCAACCGTCATGCTTTTTCATCATTGCAAGTCAAAATAATAGATATTAAAATGTCTAAGGGGTCGATCCACTGAACCGACCCGGTCTTATAGGTTAAAATGGAAATAATATGGTGACTGGGCTCAATGACTTTCACAATTCAATAATAAAGGCCCAATGGATTAATTAAATGAGTAAGCCCAATTTACCCGGCCCAAAGAGAGAAAATATCATGACCCAACATTGCCCCCTAGTTTTTTGTTGAACAGAATGTTTAATAGAAAACTATAAATGGTCCATGATATTTTACTAAAGGTCCATAGTAAGAAATAATTGAAGTGTACCCAGTTATTGTTCACGAGATGAAATGAGAGGAGAACAGAGGCCCAAATAAAAAAGGCCCTGTCTATTAAATATCTGGACCCGGAACCGGACGCTTCCCATTCAAATTCTAAATCATTACTAACATTTAATGTGCCGGCCTTGAACACCGTAAATCAAATCGATATAAAAGATAACTTTACCAAATTTGACAGCTTTACACTTACATTTGAAATTCGAGCGCTTTTTTGAACTTTCTGCTCTTCTTACGAACTTTCTTTCTTTCTCTCGAAAACCGTCAAAAATGGCTTCCCAAAACTACGAACAAGGTTCACCCATACTAAGTATAACCCGATCACCGCTCGTTCCACCAAACCCTAACCTAGTGAAGGAACCTCGAGCATGAATCCCAAACCAAAACTCCCAAACCCCTCCAGAATACTACAGAGCACGGATCGCTTCTCACGCGCCAATACTCCCTCTATTGTGGTCGAAATTTGAATTAAAAGGATTCGATCTTGGTACCACATTCCGGATACCTCTGCGATTCGGGGTTCCCGGATCCGGAGAAGATGTACCAACGGCGGAAGGTTGACTACCGTCCTGTGACATTGCTTCGAGAGAAGGGTTCGTTTCCCTTTACACATTTTTATAGTGATCATCTTTGGGGTTCTGGGGCGTGGGGTTCGCCAGTTGGTACCAAACTCTTATATTCACATTTTGGCCTTTGTGGCATTCGCCGTGAGTTGGGCCTTGAGCCTCCTCGACTTCTTCTTCACCGTATACAAAATAGTCCAATCTAGAGAGAAGGGGTTCAAGGCCCTTAAAGAAACATTCTCCGAAGTCGGAGAAAAATTCGAGAGGCGCCATTTGGTGAACACTCCTTGACAATAGGGGATGGCACGAGAAGTGGTTCTACGTCAAAGGTCCCAAATTTCTTCTTTCTGCAATCGGGCAATCGACGAGAAGATCTCTGCGACTTGGAGACATTTCAAGAACGGGAAGTTGAAATGATGGAACTTTTCGACAATTTCCCTAAGGAGGAGTGGAAATATGGACTCCTCTCGAAGCAGGCATGGTTATATGACCACAAGTGTAAGCACTGGTCTATTTCATATATATAAATTTCTGAAAATGCTTTTATGATGTGAAATCTAACAAGGACTGTTTGTTTCATGCAGTATCTCTGATCAGACCGAGCTCCTTAGAAATAAAGGAGTTCGAAGATTTCTTGTCCGGGAAGTCTTCAAAAGCTGTTGAGAATCTGCCAACAGAAGCTACTCCCGAAGCCGAGCCGACCCCGAAAATACATACTGACGAATTTCGAACAGAAGAACCAGAGGCAGAAGAGGTTCCTGTACCGGAAGAGACCCTCCATCCTCGTCAGAAGAGGAGGGCCACTAGAAAGCCCAGGTCAACACCTCTTGTCACCCCTTCTGAAGCCATTCCAGAAACAGAGCCAACCCCCACATCAATCCCTCGACGAGGAGGTTTACTCGATCGTCCTAATCGAAGAAGTGTCCTCCGGACCAAAAAATTAAAAATCAAGATAACCCCGCTGACCGCCGAAGAACTTAGGGTGCCTCAGTCTTCGATCATCCCACCCTTCGTGCCCCCTGTAGAAATACAGATTGCCGAAGACGGTGAATAGGACGAAGTGGTTCCAACGCTATCCAGGAAAAGGAAACGCACACCTGACAGCCATCCGAGTTCTGCTTCTGCCTCACCCCCTCGAGAACCCGTCCCAAATAAATCCCCTTCACCTGAAACTGTACATGTGGACCCTACCCCTCTTGAACAGCCAGCTCTTTCTCCCGAAAGGCCGAGACCTTCCCCCGAACGACCCGGTCCTTCAGGTCATGGTTATCATGCCGAGGCTATGGGGTCCCCGACCTTGTGGCCTAGATTCAATGTGAATCTCCCCTTCGACCTTTTTGGAGCTTTCGTCCGGAACACTGACGACCATCGGTTCAGTGATCATACGGAAGGAAATCTGCTCGATGAGGGGATGAGCTATCTGGCTAAGGTAAATAACAATTTCTTTATCTTCTATTTCTCTGTTCTCATTTAGATATCTGGACATTGACTTGAATATTTTGAAAATATGCAGGCTAACGCTGTCTTCGGACGTTTGCGTCCGAGACACATAAATGGGGAGGTCGAGGAGGATTTCATGAGGCAGGAGATAAATATGTTGAAATCAACCTTGGATCGAGAGAGGGCCGATCGTGAAGATGCTTTTCATACCATCAACGACCTTCAAACAGAATTAGATCGGGCTAGGATGGACCTGAAGACGTCTGACGACGAGTTAAGAACCCACGAGGATGGGTTAGTTGCGTCAAGCCGCCCAACAAGCTTTAATCGACATGAATGAATGCCAAGCAGTCAAGAAAACCTACTCTCAAAGGCCAAAATGAGGAGTTTTCTTGACCAACCGAAGCATGGCGATTCAACTTGGCGAGGCTCGGACGAAGGCCCGGGACGAAGAGCGAAGGGATAAGGCCAAGCGCCATAAACTTCGTCACAAGATAAAGGATCTTGAGGGATTCGGGTCCTCTTCCGAATCAAAGAGTTGTGGAGCGATTCAAGTGACTCTGAGGGATTCGGACGAACCCAATGCCGAAATCATGAAGGTATATTTGGAGGGGTACGAAGATTGCCGAAGCGAGGTAAAGAAAAGCTATCTCTTTGCTTCAAATTTGGACCCGGCCTTACTTAACTCTGATGACGAAGGTGGTGCCTAAATGTCCCTCCTGTTTTTGTTCTATGTAAAAATTTAACTACTTTAAACTTTTTATGTTCGTGTGATTAGTTTATGGCTGACTTTAATGAATGAACATTTTATTTTATTGATAAATCTTCAACTGTCTTGATTATGACTTCTGTTTTGATCAATTTCTTATCAATAATTCAGTATCAATAATCTGAACCCAACTAGTGAATCAGATACGGCATATAACAGTTAATTTATGAAATGAAGTGAATTGAATTTTACGGACAGGATTTAATTTAATTGAATTGAATGAACTAAACTCAACACTTAAATAAAATAAAGTAATATATACTCATCGGTACCGAAGTGTGAGATCGGTCATGTGTGAGGTGAATTTGGCTGATCCTCCTTGCACCATCAAAATCTTGCTTACCACTCGGGGTAGAACAAGTATATAAGGACCAAGATATAAGGATCAAGATATAAGGATCAATTGTGACCATTGACTTACCACCCTTGGTAAAATCAATATAGGATCATAAGGACCTTTGTCTACCACTCGGGGTAGAACAATAAATGGGCTGCCATCGAATGGCCAGCGAGTCCTACCATACCTCCTTACACCATTGTGACCTTAGGACAAATAGGACCAGGATCAATAGTGACCATTGATTTACCACCCTTGGTAAAATCAATATAGGATCATAAGGACCTTTGTCTACCACTCGGTAGAAACAATAAATGGGTCGCAATCGAATGGCCAAATGAGTCCTACCATACCTCCTTACACCATTGTGACCTTAGGACAAATAGGACCAGGATTAATTGTGACCATTGACTTACCACCCTTGGTAAAATCAATATAGGATCATAAGGACCTTTGTCTACCACTCGGGGTAGAAACAATAAATGGTCGCCATCGAATGGCCAAATGAGTCCTACCATACCTCCTTACACCATTGTGACCTTAGGACAAATAGGACCAGGATCAATAGTGACCATTGATTTACCACCCTTGGTAAAATCAATATAGGATCATAAGGACCTTTGTCTACCACTCGGGATAGAACAATAAATGGGCTGCCATCGAATGGCCAGCGAGTCCTACCATACCTCCTTACACCATTGTGACCTTAGGACCAACAGGAACAGGATCAATTGTGAAAAAGTGACTTTTTATTGATAATGAACAATCGTGTACAGACTTTCGATAAACTGACTTAATCTCTATTGAAAATATTTTTGAAGCCTGCCAGCATGCCAAGTATTCTTGATCTTGGAACCATCTAGTGCCTTTAATCGATAAGTGTCTGGCTTTGATACTTTGATCACCTCATACGGCCCTTCCCAGTTCGGCATTAACTTTCCTGTGTTTTGAGGCGTAGATGCTTCGGCTTCTCTAAGGACGAAGTCTCCTACTTCGAATCTACGAAGTTTGACCCCTTTGTTGTAATGTTTGGCTACCCTTCGTTGATAAGCAGCCAATTTGAGCAAAGCTACCTCTCTGACTTCTTCTAGCAGGTCCAGGTTAGCTTTCAGTCCTTCGTCATTGTAGATCTCTTTGAACTGACTGACCCGAAGACTTGGAGATCCGATTTCGACTAGGACTAAGGCATCAGTACCATAGGCCAATCGAAAGGGTGAATCCCCTGTGGTGGTCCTCGGTGTAGTTCGGTAAGCCCACAGCACGCTCAGCAGTTCTTCTGGCCATCTCCCTTTAGCTTCATCCAGTCTGCGCTTGATTCCGTTCAGCAGCGTCCTGTTGGTCACCTCGACTTGCCCATTCGACTGTGGATGAGCCACCGAAGTCTTCTTGTGCTGAATCCCCAGATCCTTTAAAAATCCTTCAAATTTTGAACCCACGAACTGGCGTCCGTTGTCCGATATCAACACTCTAGGGATCCCGAAGCGAAACACTACGGACTCTTTTATGAACTTCAAGCACTCTTGTTCCGTTATTGACCGAAGTGGTTTTGCCTCTACCCACTTAGTCATGTAATCGATAGCAACTATGACAAAGCTGACCTGACCTTTAGCTTTAGGCAACGGACCTAATATATCCACCCCCGCATAAATGAAGGGTATAGGAGATAAAATCGAATATAGCTCTTCCAAATGGTGATGTGGGATCGGACTATTGGTGGCATTTTCACATTTCTTGACATATTCTCAGAGCTTCCTTGAAAATTGTAGGCCAATAGTATCCTTGTCGGCAGTACTTTATAAGCCAAAGATTTGGCGACCATATGATCATCAAATACCCTCGTGAACCTCCCGAAGAGCATACTCGGCCTCGGACGGAACCAAACATTTCAGCAATGGTGAGGAAAATGCCAATCGATAAAGATCCCCATCAATAAGAACAAAATTGGCACTCTTGTACTTGATCTTCTTTGCCAAAGATCTCGATCTCGAACGAAGGACGCCATCTGCCAAATACTCGATGTAGGGGGTCATCCAGCAGTTAGATCGCTCGATACACATCACCGCTTCGTGCTGAACACTCGGCTGCTGCAAAACTTCCAAATAAACCGATCCGTTGAAAACATCTGCATCTGTAGTGGCCAGCTTCGACAGTGCATCGGCAATGGAATTGTCGTTACGCTCTATGCCCTGAAACTCATACGAAGCGAAATACTGAAGTCGGTCTTTTAATTCCGCCAGATACTTGATCATCCGGGTCCCACGAGCTTCATAATCTCCCGACAGCTGTTTAACGACAAATTGAGAATCACTATAAATGATCAGCTTCTGGACTTCTAGACTCTTTGCCAATCGGACGCCCGCTAACACTGCTTCATATTTGGCTTCGTTGTTCGTTGCTTTAAACCCGAACCTGATGGCCTGCTGAACCTTGAATCCCTCCCGACTTATTAAAATAATTCTTGCCCCACTAATGATCGTTATAGAAGATCCATCTGCATCTGACGTCCAAACATTCTCGACCTCGTGAAGAAGAACAAGATTCGCTCTATCGGACGATTGACCTCCTGCAACTCAAAGATCCGCCTTCGGTGAATGAACATTCCACCATAAAATCGGCGAGGCTTGACCGCCTTGATGGCGGTTCGGGGATGGTATTCAATGAAAAATTAGGACAACTCCATAGTCCATGCTACTTAATCTCGCTCGAGACCTCGGCTTGCCCATCACCTTCTTCAATGGTCGATCCGTGTAGACGACCAGAGCCGACCTTGAAAAATATTGAAAGCTTTCTACTAACAATTATTAAAGCAAAGGCAAATTTCTCAATATTCGGATACCTGGTTTCAGCATCTCGTAGGACGTGACTGACGTAATAGACCGGATGCTGCTTTCCACTGATCTCTCGAACCAACACTGCTCCAACCGCCAACGAACTTGCTGCAAGGTATAAATATAAGGTCTCTACTGGGACAGGCTTCACCAATAAAGGAACAAAAGACAGATATGTCTTTATGCCTTGGAAGGCGTCTTCTCACTCCGAAGTCCACTGGAACGTCTTCGCATTCTTCGGTCCCTTCAATGTGTCAAAGAAAGGAAGGCATCTCTCCGCAGATTTGGCGACGAACCTCCTCAAAGCCGCAATCCTACCAGTCAGACGTTGAACGTCTTTGAACGACTAAGGAGTCTTCATATCAAGAATGGCCTGGATCTTCTCCGGGTTGGCCTCGATGCCCCTCTGACTGACCAGATAACCCAGAAACTTTCCTGAACCAAGGCCGAAAGTACATTTGGCCGGATTGAGTCTCAATTGACGATGACGGACAGTCTGAAAGCATTCCTCCAGGTCGTCCAAATGCTTCTGAATCTGCATACTCTTCACGATCATGTCATCTACATAAACCTCCATGTTCTCCCTACAGCTACTGTCAAGATGAAATTCATCATTCTCTGGTAGGTGGCTCCAAAAGATTTATGAGCCCAAAAGTCATCTTTTATATAGGCGTACATCGAACGGTGTGTAATGAACGTTGTCTTTGGAATGTCCTCTTTGCACATGGATATTTGATGATAACCTGAAAAAACATCCATAAAGCTTAGTAATGCATACCCCGAAGTGGCATCAATGAGCTGATAGATATGGGGCAGAGGATAAAAGTCCTTCGGACAAGCTTTATTGAGATCGGTGTAGTCGATGCAAACCCGCCATTTTCCATTCTGCTTCTGCACCAACACCACATTCGCTATCCACTGGTAATCAATTTCAGAGATGAAGTCGATGCTAGCAACTTTGCAACCTCTTCATCAATGATCTTCTGTCGTTCTGGCGCAAAGATCCGCCTTTTCTGACGAACTGGCTTCTTCGAAGGATCTATCTCCAATTTATGCTCAGCTACCTTTCGGCTAACTCCCGGCATGTCTTGTGGTTCCCATGTAAAAATATCTGCATAGCGACAGTAAGAGTTCCATAAGGTTCGTCCGAAGAGGTTCTGGTAGACCCAAACCAATCTTCATTGTCTTGTCCGGTTTTCCGATGACCAACTCAATCTCCTCCGTCCCCCCTGCAGGGATTACCAACGGTTCCGAGCTGCTCTCAGTGAAGGGTTCGATTTCAATTGCCATTGTCTTTTTCTGTTTGCTGACCCCATTCCCATACAAAATAACAATATTCCATAACATCGTCGGGCGGATCTAAGTCTCCCGCCACCTCTCCTACTCCATGCTACCGGTGGGAATTTGATTTTGAAATGAGGGATAGAGGTCACGACTTGGAGAGCCGGTCGATGTAGGCCTTCCCAATGATGGCGTTATGGTAGAATCTACATGCACAACATAGAATTTACACGTTATTTCTACCTGCTGAGGTGCTGTGCCGAAGATAACTGGGAGTTCAATAGTGCCTGCAACTTTGACTGGGTCGTTGTCGAAACCGTATAGAGGAGCCTCCTGCCCGACCTCCATTTTTTTTCCATCGAGATGCATCCTCTGATAAGCATGGGCATACAGAATATCCACCGAAGACCCATTGTCTATCATCATGCGTTTCACATCCATCGAGCCCACTTGTGCTGTGATCACTAATGCCCCTTCATGTGGCTCGATGGGCTCCGAAGGATAATCTGCATCCGTAAAATGATATAGACGGTTCACGGAATGGTCTCGCCAATCTTCGAGGGAGCATCCGTCATAGACATGACCGAATCAAGGTAAGCCTTTCTCTTCTTCCCTACCAACTTCCCTACAGATCCACCGGTTATTACATCAATGACGCGCCTTAGCAGTGGTACTGGAGCATTTTGGATGGGTGGAACCATTTGAACCGTCTGAACAGTACGGTTGATAGTCTGCTGATCCTGGCGGTCCTTCTCGGCCACATATTGAACCAGCAAGCCGCCTCGAATCTTCTTCTCCACGAAATCCTTTAAATTGCAACACTCATTAGTGTCATGGCCAGCAGCTTGATGATAGCCACAATATTTACGAGAATTGCCTTGTCCCGTCCTATAATTATCACGAGGTGGCTCGAAGAAAGGTTGGTTTCTGATCTGATCCAAAATCACCGACCTATCTATGTTCAGTTTGGTGTAGACCTTATTAACCTTCGGGGCAGAGACAGGTGGACGACTGCTTCCTTGCCGCCACGAGTTATTGTACTTCTTCGAACTGCCCTCTGACCGATCATTATACCCCCCCATTCTTCTCTGATCAACTTCGATCTTGGGAACTTCTATCTCCTTTAATTGGTCCAAAGAAGGATTTTTCAGGCTGTTCATAGCCTCTTTTACAACAATATAGCCTTCTGCCTTGTCAAAGGCTTCTGCCAGGCTTTTCGGATGGTGGAACATCAACTTCTTCACCAACTTCTCGGACTTCACCAGATCTAGCCCGTTCTGGAACAAACCCACAGCTTGGAGATCATTAAGGTCGGACACCTGACCAACCGCTTCTCTGAACCTCTTTACATATTGGCCTAAAGATTCATTGGTGAACTGCCGGATCTGTGCTAAAGAACTCGTAGGCTTCCCCCTTCTTCGGTTGCTCCCAAAACGTTCATGGAACTTATCACAAAGCTCGGTCCAAGAGGATATCGAATCCGATGGTAAAGTCCCCATCCACTGTCTCGCATCTTTTCTCAGCGTTGTGACAAAAGTGTGACACTTGGCAGCATCAGTGAAATCATAATAGTCCATCAGTCGGTCGAACGCCTGACTATGGTCATAAGGATCTCCGGACCCATCATAGCTCTCCATACGAGGCAACTTTTTGGTGATATTTGTCTTCTCCTTGAGAATATCTGAGGAAAAAGGGGATGCCTTCTTTCTCGGAGTGTCCTTCACCTGTTGGACCTCAGCCAGCTGCTTTCAGAGCTCTTTTAACTCCTTTACCAGAAAATCAACACCTTCGGGTTGCGAGGAGACCTCCTTCTTCTGAGCGACATTCGGCCTTTGAGTGGATCGACCTCTTCCTGCCGATCCCATTGCCCTTGTGGGACTTCTTGACCTACTCTGACGTGTAATCCTATCCTCATGATGAGAATGGTCGTGCTGGTAGTCTCTTCTTCTGGTTTCTGGCACGATCTCCCTCGACCTGCTTCTTTGTCTATCGTCGTCGCGATGTTGAGAACCAACGACCATCAGTGCCTTCCTCGAAGCCACGGGAGTTCTGCTCCTCGATCTCCTCCTACTGCGAGAACGATCTCTAGACACATGCATAGAATGCTCCGGTTCCTTACCCTCTCGCCGTGGCATTTCCTTATGCTTACTCCGCCTCTCGGACTGAACATGGATAGATGTTTCGTCCCTTAACTCCGCCACCCGAAGCATCTGTTCGGCTATATCTTCCTCTCGCTTCAATGTAACCTCCAAGGCTTTATCTGCTTCGTCTGCCATCCTCGCCAATTTGGAAGCTCTGTCCTCCTGACCACTTCGACGATGAGTCTTGGTCGGTGAGCCTTCCGCCCGCCCCTGACCATGATCACGCTCCTTATCAGCATTGAAAACCAACTTTCGTCTGGCCCCACCATGGATCTTCGGACTGAGTTCTCCCGAATTGTGCTTAGAGGTCGTGGCTCGTGAGAACTTTTATAAGGACCTGCAGACGATCCTTCTTCAAACACGAGGCGGTGATGAGTAATGACCATCGCCGCCTTTACCTTACGGTGTACCATCTCTCTCCTCATCATCTTCCAAGTAGGTTAAATAATTGTGATTGAAAATTTCGATGACACTAGAACTCGCCCTCCTTCTAGCGCCAATGTTAACGCCAGGATCTTCTGCCACGTCCCAATCACGTAAGACGCCCTGATCCTGCACAGTAAACACGATAAACACCATAAGCTTGACGGCGGTTCCGTCGGGGGATAGCTCAGGCGTGAGAGTCAGTATACGTGTTCACAAGGTTAACAATGGAGGATGTAATGTCTAGTGTATTGAGAGAGATAATAATTCTCGGGTGTGTGTGTGTGTGAGTGATTATGAATTAGATTGTGTATGAGAACGTACCTCTTTGTGAAGACTTCCTTGCTAAGCTATACTCTCTTTGCCTGGATTACTGTGCCACCCACTACTACATAACACACCCCCTTGATCTTATGGGTTCTGCCGACTACATGTAGTCTATCCACTGCTTTTGGTCACTGTTTCTACCGCTGGCCGGTTATGATCCCATCCACATTAATGCATGGCAGGTGCTCTAGTCAACCGTCATGCTTTTTCATCATCAAAGTCAAAATAATAGATATTAAAATGTCTAAGGGTCGATCCAATGAACCAATCTTGGGTCGTATAGTTAAAATGGAAATAATATGGTGGTGGGCTCAATGACTTTCACAATTCAATAATAAAGGCCCAATGGATTAATTAAATGAGTAAGCCCAATTTACCCGGCCCAAAGAGAGAAAATATCATGACCCAACAAAAACCTTATGTAAGGTTTGATACCATAAAGAAGTTAACACAGAGAGAATTTGAGAATTATGACTACCGCGTTACAAGTATATATAATACAAAAAAAGGAGAACTCTACTGAGTACAAGGAAAAGGAAAACAATTTAAAACACCTCAAAATAATAACAAAACACTTAAAAGAAGATGATTACATATGGATTACAAAATAAAAGGGAAAATCCATTGATTTCCTCATTATCGTTATCAGAAACAACATCTTGTTCATGAATTTCATCAGAAACTAACATACATATGCAGAAGAGAATTTGTTATATGGAGATTTAATCACAGTGGAAAGGACATTTTCTCCATATTTATTTATGGTTAGTAGTTCTCGATGAAGCTTTGATAACAAAAGGGAAGATATAGTTATTGGGGGACAGCCCGCAACAGAGCATTAGACTGTATAAAGACATTGCTCGCAAAGGATAGTTAGTATTGATCATGAAAGTATTGGGTAAATTTATTTGATTTAAAACTAAGTGGGCATAGGTTAAGTTACCGCAGCAGAGAGAGCAGTGAAGGAAAGAATGGTGCTTAGGAAGAGGGTATCATCAGAAAGGCCACTTGTAATGAAATGGGCATGGAATTTCATGAGATCTTTCACGGTGCTACAATTCTCTAGCAGGAAAAGACGTGGGGCGACTTAATTTGATTAGGTTTGTAATGGTGGATGAAGACGTGGTTTTGTCCCATCAAAACAAATGAATGATGCAGGAAAGGGAAGGAAAGTAGACCTAAACTTCATATGAACTTTAGCAAGCACATCAAAAAGGCTCGATTAAAGCGCAAGAGATCTCAGATCAAAGCAGAAATTGCAGTTTACCAATATCGGTGCGAATGCCCATTAGTACAGACGAACAAAACTAAGTTTCTCCTTAATATGTTCCCTACAATCGGTTCGGTACACTATATACCGAACCTCCAAAATACCTTCCCTATCGATGTCGAACCGATTTTATTTCGTCTTGAATTCAAACCATTTCGATTAGTCAAAAAACCGAATTGAATATCACCCCTAGCTTCAACTATCCGAATGTATTATTAATAGTACTATACCCGTACTATTAATAATACCCTAAATCCTAATGAACGTTGTTTCTTCGGTGGATTTTTCATGACCAAGTGTGAATGTGGTTGGCACAATCAATTGACTGTGACAATTATCTCAAAACAAAATAGTTTTAAGATAATTGTTAAATCCACAACAAAAAATATTATTTGCATAACAAAAGTGTCGCTATAGATTATCGAATAATACAATTACCCCTGTTAATACACTTGGACCACAGGTGGATAGATGTTTACGTTCTAATACACTTGGACCACAGGTACATAGATGTTTACTATATATTGTGATATCCACATAAGTAGCAGTTGTATGGTATTATGCTTTACTTTATAATCGAGTGTCACTCATTTTTATTGGTTTTAAAGGGCCCAACAATCTCTATACTAAAGTTGAAAATATATTACGGGCCCAAAAAGATTTCAAGAACAAGCTTGCATTTATTGTTACTCTTATCAAGAATATCTCTTTCTATTGCTTTCAGGTTGAACGGCAAAGATTTGAGACTGGCGGGTTCAAATCAAATTCGAATTTGACTGTATGACAAAGGGGAAAAATATATACTTATATAGTACTTGTAATTAAGTCTTGTAATAGTTGGAGACAAACAACAATTAAGCCCCTTTGTCAGAGAATTTTAAGTTGTTCAAGAAGATGTACTACTGCTACTACGATTCTACGAATAGGGTGCTCTTTCTTGACTTTAGAAGATTTCTTGCTAGGATTCTTCCTTGTAGTTACCGCACAACGTCCTATCTTCATTCCCGGCCTTGAAACTGTGTATTGCAGTACATTTGGCAGATCATAATTGAGTTACATATAAGTACTGTTAAAGTATAATTACCAATCATAACCCTCAAGAAAATAAAAGTGTCATTCTTCTCCTCCTTAATTTCCAAAAACATGTAGCAGTATGATGCTTCCTCCATAAGAATGGCAATGTCATGATGATTGAATTACAACATTAATAAGTATTAACAAGAATTATTATCATTATTATTATAATAAGTCCTAGCTAGCTATGTGTCTTTCAATGTTTCCATAATTCATCAAGTTGACTCCTACTTGATACTTCTACTTCATTTGAGTACGCCTCTTTTCTTATGATTCTGTATATTAAACATATTTTCACATACACAATTCTATGGCTCTCTAGATTGAATAAATTTTATTTTATTTTATACAATCACATGAGAGAAGCTTCAATTAATAAGATTTCTATGTCAAAGAAATAGATGTTGGAAAATATAATTCTTATAATAAAAGTGGCATACGACCACATTTGATGCTGTTGGAAAATATAGCAGTATTAACAAGACCAATCGATTAATAAAACTGGAACAACTTATCTAAGATACTGATTTAAAGCCGAGGTGATCACCCAGGTGCACCCCTACTTGCTTGCGTAATGACATGTATGTATTATCTGTTTAAGGTTTTTCTTCGAAAAGTCCAAGAACCAAGTGGCTAATTCAAATTTCCCTAAATGGTTTCCCGTATGCGAGTTGGTCATTATCCTTTTTTCCCAATCAAGTTACTAAACCCAAGTTAACATGTGCTAATATACCCAAAAATGTTTTCAAAATAGACAATATGTGACTTTGATAAAATCATAAGTTTGAAGCATAACCAACCCATGCAATGCATGGTGTGAGAGGGTGTGATCGATTTAAACTAACTATATTTGGCTGCCTGGCTTATATTGGAATGAGTGAATCTATTTCAGCTTTTAAAATATTAGATTTAAATATGTCGATCGGTACTATAGTTAATATTGAAGGAACGGACGTTTTATTTTAATATTGATAATAGCATGATTGACACAAAAGAAATTAAGATATATATATATATATATATATATATATATATAATGCAGATATATAGCTAGATTACATGATCTTGATAGTGAAGTTCGCCATGAAGATATGATGATATGTTCTAGGATCAAGAATTGTCTACACTTTCCCAAGCACAAATGCTTCCAAAACCTAAGCATGACTCCACAAGGAAGAAGATACCCATGAATCTAATCCAATCCATTATTTAATTAATATGAAAAAAACAAAAGGCAAGAATTCCAACACAATAATATATATATATATATATATATATATATATATATGTTGGGGTGAATGGGATTGGGGGTAATAATAGAAACTAGTCAAGTAAAAAATGTTGATGTGGGATCCATTTTTATATATAATATATGAATTCAATCAAAACTTTTAGGTAGGTAGGTATGTCTTTGTTGAACCCCATTAATCGGATAGCATAATAAAATATCCTATCACACCATTATTATGTGGATTGTGGAGTGTTTTACTCCCTTTTAATCACCATTATAGTGGCAGTGCATCCCATCTTTCCATAATATATATATATATATATATATATATATATATTCTCTCTCAAAATTCGGTTGTTGAAACAACCCATTTTAGTAAATAAATACTCCCCTGCATTTTATAAAAAAAAAATTGTCTGGTAAGTGACATGTAGTAATTTACTAAAAAAAATAATTCTTTCCAAAACAACATTCTGTAGATGAAATCACTATATATATATATATATATATATATATATATATATATCCAAAGTGTAATAACAATGATATAGTGTTAATTAGTAAAATAATTAAGGTCACAATCCATTTACTTTTAGAAAATTGATAGAAGAATAGATAGTGCATGGCAACTTTAGTAAATGCCAAATTGCCAACCCTCCTCGGTACTGTCCATCTCATACACATACTTGATCGTTATTTTCTGACACAGCTTTTTAAATAAAATATACAACAAAAGTAAACAATATCAATACGTACATCACTAGTATTGTACTATAACTCTAGACAAGAATGACAAAATACCTACGTATATATTGAGAAGTACAATAGCTCCCGACTTTACATTAAAGTTAATTTTGATTAAATGATTAATATAGTGTCAATATGCAGATCCAAAGATAATCTCTTTCTACGTGTTAGTGTTAGTGTCAGCACTGTATTGAATGAAGTTAACTTTATAGTAATTCAATTTATTTTTACCAACTCATCTCATGATTAAGTTGAACAAAGACACAAGTGACGGCTTGCATGCCCCGTCGCAGATGATTTAATTCACGATGCATGTGAGGGACAAATCCGCATAAACTCTTATTTGTGACTGAACAATGAACATAGTGCGACGGATTTGACCGTCACAATATCATCCTATTTTAGTAGTAAGTAGTAATGATATCATCATCTTGCGCTCATGACATCCTCTTTCAAAAATTATAAGTATATTTTTTTGGTTGGCTTTTTTTAAGATGGATGTAGAAAGGCCATCCATATATGTTTAAATATAAAGTTAAAAAAGTTTTTCAAAGTAGCAGGTCGGTACTCAGGTTAAGTTTTTTTACAAAAATACTCTTACTCCTACTCCTACTTATCGATCTACCACCTGCAAATCGAGTAATGTAATGCTACGTTTGGTTACAAAGAATACCAAGCACGACCCAACTAACTCTATACTCTTAACACACTTGTCGTGCACATTTTTAAATTATATTTTATCATTTACATTCAACATTAAATTAATAGAATTATTTTATGCTATTTTATTAAAATTTCTAATCATAGAACAGGATCCCAATTAGTTAATTGTCGTTTTTGATCAGGTTTGGTTAAATTTATAGATATTTTTGTAACTTTTTAAAATCTGAATGGTATGACTGAAAGAAGTAAATGGTAGTCGACTCAGGAGGGTGAAAGTTGAAGGAGTATGTATATAATATTTGGATTTTGGAGTATAAACGGAAAATTTGAGACGGAGGGGTGGGGAGAGTAGTGCAACCATCAATTACCGCGTTAACACGACGTTTATGGGACGGTCGTAATCATTTGACACGTGTCTCGCTAGCGACGGCCTCAAAGTAAATAAAGGCAGTTGCTGAGTGACACACGGCTGAGCTCTGATTGGTTGCTTTCTTGACTCTTGTGACTAACACGTGGGACCCTGGTATTCGTGGAGTTACATAATACACGGCTGGGGCCCTCGATGGCCGGCGAATCTTCGTCGTTCTTGACTTGTTGCAGATGGGGGAGAGGAGTTAGGGGAATTGTAGTGTCGACGCGTGTACAGTGAAGGTGGGGTCAGGATGCTATTTGGGGACCAGTTTTAGAGATAATGTAAAAAGTCCAAACCAAACCAAACTCTCTCTCTCTCTCACGTGGGATGGAGGCGTTTGTCTGGGTGACCAATCACCTTTGCCTAACTCACCCTTTTTCTTTCTTTCTTTCAAATATATATATATATATATATATATTCCTGCATAAATAATAATGCCAATATACAGGTTATCAAATTTAATGGATCGTGTCACCAGTCATAAGTCATTCTGTTTGCTTTAAGAACAAAAAAAAAAAATTATTATTATTATTGAAAAATTTCTCCTACTTGTTCATTGCTACAATTCTCTCTGTATTGGGGCGTTTCTAGGCTGAACAATAACGTAGTTGGCCTTAAGTATTTGTAACATGTAATTTTGATTAATAAAATATTCACTTTACATTTATACTTTCGTAACTCATTTTAATAATATATTTTTATTTTTTTATTCTCACACACTTTTTTATATCATATCATATTATATCCACCCACACATTTATTTTTTTTTTCATTTATATTCGTGTAGATATAGACTAATATTTTCTTGAGATTCTTTTATCCTAACTAAGTTTGAATCTTCAACTTAAAGTTGATATTATCGAATACAATTCTAGTTGGATCCGTATGAAATTTGTCTTAGTGGAGATTTTTTTTTTTCATTTTTAGAAATATTATTGGGAGCAAGTTAAAATACTCGATATACGAATCATATTGCCAAAATTTTATGTTACGACGTAAATTAATACATTATTAAAAATCTTAATAACTATAGTTATTCGTGTAATTCAGCAATAAAAAAAATACTAAAATACTAGATATTATATAGTATAAAAAAAGAATCGTGAAAAAAATACAAATATAACTCTTTATTATACAATTATGTATATAAAGAGTTTTATTATCTTTATTTAATGGGCTAGATTTGGTGTTGACCTATAATATATATTAATTTTGACAGTGAGAGAGTCTTTATTAAAGTAAGATTGTATTTCCTTATTTGGTGTGATAAGGAAGTTTAATTTGGGAAGAAATCTATGAGTCATTAATTGCATTTATAATTTATAAGGTGATTCTAAAAAAAGACTCTTATTTCTAATTGAATTTAACATTTATAAGATGATTCTAAAAAGAAGTCATAATTTTAATTCAATAAATACTACTACTAGTATTGTATTCTTCTTCATTTAGCGAATTGCTTATATAGAGTTCTGTTTTAGCACGTTGTGTTTGTCAGTATTATTTTAGCAGTATGTTTGCCATTGAATTTTTGAACAGTAGTTTGCATTTTGCATGCCAGTTTTGCAGTATTAGGTTTTTTTATCCATAAAATTATTGATCTCAACTCACCAGTTCAAATATAACTCACAATTAAGTTTCATTTTTTTTTTATCTTTACTCAATTTTTAGTGACAAATTTTATATTGTATCTTTAATAATAAATGTGTTATGAAAAAAATAACTTTTGATCTTCGTTATCAGATATCATGTGTTTTTCAAATAATTTTACATTGTATCTTTAACTTTTGATTTTGAATCGTATAATTATGTGGCGTCCAAGTTACAGTCTCTTGTAATATTATCTCAGTACCATTTAATATAATTCCTTGTTTTATTTCTACAAAAAAACAGTTTTATAATTAATAACTATTTAAGTTTTTTCATAATAATTACAATTGTATTAATTATGTTATATACAGTTATATTAATTTATAATTTTCTAAATTGTCTTCACTAGGGTTTTTAGGACGGTGAAGTGATGAATTGTAGGCCGTATACTAAGTTTGAGGTGACAAGTCTTTTGTTCTCTCTCATTTGTATTTATGAATATTGTGGGCCGAACTAATTTTTTAAGGTATCTATCGATCAATACAAGTATATTACAATTTAAGAAGAAATCAACGTTTAAATTAATTTAGTTAATCATTATTTTAATGATAATTTGATCATTAACTTGTATTCATTATATTTAACGTTGTACTGATTTATAAGGTTGTAAACGAGTCAAACTGTTTCGAGTTCAATTCAGGCTCGACTTGGTCTCAACTCGAAAAAAAATGAGAGAGACTCGGATTCGTTAATAATATGATTTAAATCTGAACATAAAAAATAATTTGAATAAAAATATGAGTAGAATCTCAGCAAAATTATACTCACTCGTTTAAGATTCAAACTACTTGAATTATTGATTGTGATTCGATACATACTCGATTGATACATATTCGATTAGATACTTGACACGTGTTTTCTTATAATATATACAAAATTAAATCAAATTAGGATAATTAATTATTATTTTATTTTATTTTTAAATTTAATATTTGTAAAGTGTAATAGTAAATATATTTTCTCATTTCTAAGTAAAATAACAAATTTAATTTATAATTATATTTATTATAAAACTAGTTATTATGTGGATACTCAAATTTGAGCTTGAATTTGAAGCTCGCGAGTAGTTTGATTAATATAATTTAATCCGAGTCAGATCAAATTCTAGTAATAAATATTCGAGTCGAGTCAACTTTGAAAAGAATTTTTCAAATACAATTCGAATTCGATTATGAATTTAATGTTTCGAGTCGAATTCGAGCAACTCTCTGTTCACTTCGATTCGACTCGTTTACACTGTGACGCCCCCAAAATTAGGTATACATCACCCATCTTAACTTGTCAACGTGTAAAGGCAGAGCATCTAGTACCTAAGGGTCCGTTGCAAACCACTTGAGATTCCGAAATGGAAGTGGAACACATTACCATGGATTTCGTTCACGGGTCTTCCTACGGTTTCTCGGGACATCAATGCTATTTGGGTTATTGTTGATAGATTAACCAAGTCTGCTAATTTCTTCTTGCCGACACGGAGACTTATTCACTTGAACGTCTTCTTTAGTATGTGACGTGAATGAGATTGTTAGGTTGCATGGCATGCCTCAGATCCATAGTTTCGGATCGTGACCCAAGATTCACTTCAAGATTTTGGGTTAGCTTGCAAAAAGCTATAGGCGCGAATTTACGATCTGGGCCTCGGCATACCATCCTCAAATGCATTTTACAATCGTAAAAGACTATTCAAACTCTTGAAGATTTATTAAGACTCTGTGTCCTGACTTCAGGGTAGTTGGGATAAGTATTTACCATTGGTGGAATTCTCCTACAACAACAAGTTATCGTGCAAGTATAGGTGTAGCTCCATTTGAAGCATTATATGGGCGAAAGTGTCGCTCTCCAAAGATGTTGGGACGAGGTGGGTGAAGCAACACCGTTGGGACCCGAGTTGGTACATATGACCATGGAAAAGATCCAAATGATTCGACAACGATATACAAAGCGGCACAAGATCGACAAAAGAGTTATGCGGATCTTCATCGAAAGGACGTGGAATTTAGTGTGGGGATCATGTATTGTTGCGAGTTGCTCCATGGAAGGGAGTTACAAGATTTGGGAAGAGAGGAAAGCTCAATCCACGATTTATTGGTCCATTTCAAATTCTTGACCGAGTAGAAAATGTAGCCTATATGTACTCGCGTTACCTCAAAGTATGTCTCGTGTTCATAATGTGTTTCACATATCGTACTTTGTAAATATGTGAAAGACACGAACCACGTTATAGAGTTAGAACCGATTTGAGATAGCCAAGACTTAACGTATGAGGAGGTACCGTCAAGATTTTGGATAGGAAGGAGCATGTCCTACGCTAAGCAGCGTCATACCACAAGTTAAAGTTTTGTTGAGGAATCATGCTTATATGAGAAATGACACTGGAATTGGAGACGGAAATGAAAGCGAGGTATCCTCACCTTTTGAAACACCAGTCGTACGTCCAATTTCGAGGACGAAATTTTATAAGGAGGGAGGTTGTAAGACCCCAACTTATTATTAATGAAATTTAATTTTCTCTATTGATTATTTTGAAATAGTAAGGGTTGATTTGATTAATGTGGATAGTTAGGGTAAAATACGCAAATACTTGAAAATAAGCAAGTGGTTATAAAATATTCATTGTTGTTTGGAATATTCGTTTGGTCGTGGAATATTCGTCTCGTCGGGGAATATTATGTATGACAAGAACCATGTGTGGGCCCCATAACTGAAAGCGATTGGATGAAAAAAAATGACAAATATAAGTGGTTTAAAAATAATTGGCGTGGTTGTTACCATTATCTTACCGTTAAAATAATTCGGTTGTTAAAACACAAGAAGACACCAGTATTGCACCAATTATTGATTCTTACGTGAAGGCACTACTCAATAATGGTTACGATAATTCTTTATTCAATATTTTATTGAGTTAATAATTGTCTGCGTTGATATTTTATATTATTTGTTGTTTCAATAATTGTCATTACACAAGATTTTTCATTATCGAAGCAATAATTCATATTATCTCAATAATATTATTAGATAACATTATTGGCAATGTCTAGAAAGTTCATCTAAGGAGAGGTTTGGTCTCCTAATTGCTTACCAAGAAGAAGAAATTCTTATTGGAAAGCCCCTCTTTCCTGAGAAGCCTCGTCACGGTTATCAATATTGTGATTAATATTATTTATGAATAATTAATTATTGATTCATATGATGAGAAAATATTAATTTTATGTGGATATAGATGGAGAAAATTTTTAATGTGACAATTGTTGAAAATTGAAATTTTATCTTTTTCGATAAAATAATTCATTTAAATATATTATTATATTTTAATAATATAATAATGGTGATATTTTACAACGAATGTGGGATATATGAGTATCACGAGGAGGAAGAGTATTTTTGTTGCAATAAATGTTAAAAACATGTTAAACATGTCATAAATGGACCCCATTTATTGACCGAAATTTGATTATAAACTGTAAAATCGCCCGGTTTGTGGATTTCGGTCAATTTTGTTTGGAATTCGGAAAAACTTTCTTCTGCAAAGTTGTAGAGAATTGAATTTCCTATAAAAACTCGCGAGATTCGAATTTTCTGATAAAAGGGCTATTTATTGTGAATTATTGAAGTTCAAGCTCAGAAATAATTGATTTTTTGGAAGTTTTAATTATTATTTTAAAGAAAAACGTTTTTTTGCATTTAAGTGGGCTAACATGTGATATTAATTGCTGAAATCAGATCTTCAAAGATGGGCTAAGGAAATTTATAATATATATTAATATTTTATTAAATTTTCTCGCTTTGAGTCTCTAAGCGTTTTTCTATAAATAGGTGCTTGGGTTAGAATTGAAAATCACACCGAAATCAAGTTTTCTCTCTATATTATCGAGCGTTATTCTTGTGAGTATTTTGAGTATACTTTGAGTATTGTTAGGCGGATGTAAGTTCCTTCAAAGACTATACCTTAGTTATTCCAAATTTAGAAGTCTTAATCTTTCGAGGTAAGGGATGTTAATTTCTTCTCAAATGATATTATTTCTTCAATATCATTATGCTAAAATATTGGTTTGAACTTTTTATCAAATTTAGAACTTTTTCATGTATCAGGTTACTTATTCATGAGTTACTATTCACGAAGTTACTATTCATGAGTTACTATTCACGATTCTTATTCACGAGTCTTATTAAATGAAGCGTGAAGATGTTTTTTTTGGAATTTCTATCTTTTGGTGTTTGAGTTACTATTCACGATATCTGACTATTCACGATATCTGACTATTCAATTTAAAAATAAAATTTTTTCTTTTGTCCAAAATATCTATTCGGATACTAGCTTTGATTGTATCCATGTTTTGATCATTCTTGAATTTTACACCACTATGATTATTTTTGAGGTATTTTGAACATGGATAAAACAAAGTACGAATCCTTAATCCTTAATCCTTGTCATTTTGTTTCACCGGATTCGTTTCTTTAAAAATATTTTCATCATCCTCGATCTTAAATGATGATATTATTGAATATCTTTGGCTCGTAGTGCAAAGATGAATGATTTCGAAGAATATCTTTGGTACAGTAGTGCAAAGATGAACAGTGTTTAGTTGAACATGACCAATGATGAATATCTTTGGCACAGAGTGCAAAGATGAATATTTGATTCCGGATGTATATTGATTGATGTTACAAGGATAAAAGATGAGACGATGAACTTTTAAATTCATACATAGAAGATAGTAGTTTGCATTCTCTACTTAACTCTTCTAATGAATTATTATTTCATTGCGAATATTGATTTAAAATTTGTTGTCTATTGTATTCTATTAGATTTTTCCTCGTTGAAGACTAACGGTAATTTGTTGTATATTATCTTAGTCATAATATTCTTTACTTGGGCTAGTTGAGCTCACCCTTTTTCCTTTTTGTTCCATTTTTCTTCTCGGGAGGCGAGAATATAAATGAGTACGCAGTTAGGGGTATGGAATGAAGGTTTTAGAAAGGATTGTTTAGTAGTCCTCACCATTTTTGTAAAATAATGTATCAATAAATGTGATGAGGATTTATTTGAGTATAGATATTGTCTAAAGATAATATTTGTATTCAAACTCACGCTTTCTTGTTATAATAATAAAGTTGTAGTTGTTTCGCACTCATGTATTGACAACTCAGAATAGGTGATGTATACCTATTTTGGGGGCGTCACAATTGGACTAATGAAAATCATGGGTATATGAAGTATTAGTAAGTGTTATGATGAGTTATGTGGTTATTATGTGAAAACATGAAAGTTTCTAAGAAATCACAAAGGGTTGAAAAATCAGATTTTGGTAAAAACGTAACATGAAATTCAATTGACCATATCTCCTATTATATTTTGAATTTTTAAATGTGGTCAAGTCCTAGAGTTAGATCTATGAGTTTTGTAGCTTATCCAAGTGGAATCACTGAAAAGGTGTCAGATTTTCGTGTGGACCTAATTTAGCAAAAGAGTCCAAAGCTGCAAATTACAAAAACGCTACTGCCCAGAAACTTTAAGGGGCTGTTTCGGCCACTAAATTTATGTGAAAAATTCTGGCCTTTTGGGACATGAAAATATATGTTATAAAGTACCTCCTGTCCAAAAATGAGCTCATTCTGACTTAAAATGAACAAGTTATGACCATTTCAATATTTAGGTTTTTTTTTTGAAAAAATGCTATAACCGGAGTTCTATAACTCCGATGACCATGAAATTTAAACTGGAGGCTCACATTAACATGTGTAAGGTCCTGCCAAGATTTGGGAATTTTTGGAGTTAAACTTGAGGTAGCTAATTTCTTAAGGAATTAATTAGAAATTAATTTTTGAAAAAATAGTAAATGAATTTTAAAAATTTCGAAAAATATATTTTCATCATGGGACTATATTATGCTAAATCCCAGAAAAGAAATATTTTTGGGACTGATTTGGTATTTTTCATGAAAATAGTTTAGTTACGATCATATGAGTTAAATATGTTATATGAAGTATAAAAGTTGAAAATAGGATTTTATGGCTGTAGAATCCTATATATAGAGTATATGCATATTTTTTTGATGAGGATTTGATAATTGGTGATGATATCTTATGAGTATGGCATTTTGAATGATTAAATGCATTATATGGTAAAAGCGTAAACAATTGAGATAAATTGTTTATAAATTTAAGAAGTGATTAAAATATTGTTATAATATTAATGATATTAGATTATGAGATTATTTAGTGATTGATAACATGGGGATATTCTTGAATCCTGGATAAATTATATTATAAATGTTTAATATTTATCATTTATCTCATTTGATTGATTCTTTATATCATTATCCTCATACTTATATTGTGTTGAAAGTCATCTCATGGCTTTACGTGAATAGATGGACTTGGTATGATTATGACTGAGATTGTTCGGTATAATCATAACCGTAATTGAAAACACGATTATCTTTGGTAGTAGTGCATGGATAATTTGTGGTCGTGATACTTAATAAATACACGATTATCTTTGGGTCAGTAGTCATGGATAATTTGTGGTCGTGATACTAAATGAATACACGATTATCTTTGGTAGTAGTGTATGAATAATTTGTGGTCGTGATACTAATGAATACTACGATTATCTTTGGCCGTAGTGCATGGATAATTTGTGGTCGTGATACTAATGAATACACGATTATCTTTGGTAGTAGTCATGGATAATTTATGGTCGTGATACTAAATGAATACACGATTATCTTTGGTAGTAATGCATGGATAATTTGTGGTCGTGATACTAATGAATACACGATTATCTTTAGGTCAGTAGTGCATTGATAGACTTGGTATGATTATGACCAAGGATTATTCGAAGATAATCATGATCAGATTGAAAACACGAATATCCTTGGCCAAGAAGTACATGGATAATTCGTGGTCGTGATACCATTAAGTCGCGTCTCAAAGATTATTGGTTTTACAAATATATATTTGGCCCAGTAGCAAAGATGAATTGTTAATGAATATCTTTAGTAGAATTTCAAGATGAATTTAATATTTTTAACGATAAAGGTATTCTCACCTCTTTATCATATCAGTATCGCACCACTAATTTCGAGGGCTAAATTTCATAAGAAGGGGAGGTTGTAAGACCCGACTTTTATAAATAAAGATGAATTTTTTTATAAATATTATTTTTGAATATTATGGAATAAATTTGATATAATGTTATAGTTGTGGGTAATATTTATAAATTTTGCAAAAGTAAGCAAGTTGTTATAAAATATTCGTTTGGTCAGGGAATATTCTTTTTGTTTGGGAATATTAAATGCGACGGCTCAATCATTAATTGGACCCCTGGCGGAAGTATTGTCGTAGTTAGAAAAGCGACAAAAATTATTTTTCCATAAAAAATAACGGCAGATGTATTCTCAAGTAAAACTGTTAAACTACCCAGTAAAAGTGCGATGTCTACGCGTGGTTGTATAGTAGCACACGATATCGATTATTGATGCTTACGTGAGAAGTCACTTTTACCTATGCTCAATTATTGCTATAGTAATTCTTTGATCATATCTCTTATATTATTGATTCAATTATTGTCACAAAGATCATCTTTATAATATGTTATAGTATTAAATTATTAATTGAGACGACATGTTATAAATGATTAATAATTGTTGAAAGATTAAATATGTGTTGATTAAAAATAAAATGATTTGTGGTAATATTTATTTGATGTATATAAAGAGTCTCATTATGAGATGTTTGTGGTAAGTTTGATTATTTTATGGGGGGTGGGGGGCCCGTATGTCATCATCTAAGAGTCCCTTCGTCGATAGTAATTACCTTTGTGAATAGTAATTACCTTTATGAATAATAATTACCTTCGTCGAATAGTATTTACCTTCATCGATAGTAATTACCTTTGTGAATAAGTAATTACCTTTGTAAATAGTAATTACCTTCAATCGATAGTATTTACCTTTGTCGATAGTAATTACCTTCTTCAATAGTAATTACCTTCGTCAATAGTAATTACCCCTTCGCAAATAGTAGTTGTCCCTTCAATATTACCAAGAGTTAATCGCCTCTTCTTGTTCCAAGGGTTAATTACCCCTTCATGAAATAGTAGTTGTCTCTTCAATATTACCAAGAGTCATTTTGACCCTTCGTTAAGACCAAGAGCCACCCTCGCTTTTTCTATAAATAAAAGCTCATTCCTTCATTATTTCTTACTTAATTCAATCAAACTGTAGAGAAAACTATAGAGAAAAAAGAAAAAAGTATTTTCTTCTTCACTTTTCCAATATTCAAATTTCTTTCTAAGGTAGGGAATATTATTTGTTGTACTCATAAGGGTGTTATTCTTTCTTATTCATGAAGAGAACTGTTGTTATTCCATTCATTATTATTCCATTGGAATAACTCGTAAAAGTGGCATACCGTACACATACATTTGTCATATACGGAATACCTATACTTGGTGAAATCTTATATTATTCCATTCTTAATTATTCATTGGAATAACTCAGTATATGCATAATTCCCTATACTTGGTGACATTCTTCTATTATTTTATTATTCCGTTGGAACATCCTCGTTCAGGCTTTACGCTTTACACGTTCCGCTCTTTTATTATTCTCTTTATTATTCTATTGGAATATCCTCGCTTCGTGTGTTTTACACCGGACTGGTTCCGCCTTTTATTATTCTGCTTTATTATTCTATTGGAATATCTCGTCACGTGTGTTTTACCGGACACGGTTCCGCTTTTTATTATTCTCGTATTTATTATTCTCATTGGAATAACTTTTATGTCTAAATACTGCATGCATGGTGATTTCTTTTGTTATTTCATTCGCTATTATACTCGGTTGGTTAAAATTTTGACTTATATACTCCATGAATTTAGTGGAATATCCTTGATATTTGCAAGGCTTTCATCCAAAGATTTTTAATGAAAATATTTTTCTCGAGCATTCTTGAATTTTACTCTACAAAGCAAAAGATCATGTTGACAATTTGGACGTTATTAGTTCCCGAATAAATTAATTCGTGAACTTGTTTTATTGAATTATTATGTCATTGTCATCATCCTCATGTTATATCATGTTATCTTTGCTTACGTGCATAGATGAACTTAGTATGATTATGACCGAGGATCATTCGGTATATAATCATGGCTTGATATAAATGATGTGACAAAAGTCCTCAGTGGCAGTAATGCGGTGATGGATAGTTTTTGGTATGATTATGACCGGGGTGATTAAGATAGTCAATGACCATTGATAATTTGATGAAAATCCTTGACCAGGTAATGCAGGATGATTAGATATTGTGTTTTATTCATTAAACCGAGTCTTAGTGATAAAAATTGATGAAAACTTTTTAAAACCTAAAGATAGTAGACTTTATTTTCTACTTGACTCTTTTAATGGATTGCGTACTCGGCATTGTGATTAAACCGGTTGTCTATTGTATTTTATCGGTTTAACATTGTTGAAGACTATTGATAATTTATTACGCATTATCTTAGTTATAATATTTCTTCTTGGGCTAGTTGAGCTCACCCTTTCTTTCACCGTTTCTTCTCTTGAAATGAGAATATAGCTGGGACGAGTCGGGGAAAAGAGTGATGGTCCCGAAGATAGCATTAGTAGTCCTCACTATTGTGTTAAATAGTGTGATAATAAATGTAATGAGGACTCCTTGAGTATGGATATTGTCTAAATGACAATATTCCTATTAGAACTCTCAGTTTATGTATTGTCGTATATTACACGACAGATGTATAATTAAGTTTGTATTTGAATTTATGTACCATGTAAGTGGCGACCCAAGATGGGTGGCGATACCTAATTTAGGGCGTTACAGTTGGTATCGAGCTTTAGGATACGATCCCACAGCTAAGATGCTGAGATAAGAACTAGGAGGGAGAGACGGGAATTCCTTCGCTAGTATGACCTAGGAGGGAGAGAGACGGGAATTCTTTCGCTAAAGTATGACCTACCTAAGTTTATTTGTTATTTAATTGGTTGGACGTAGGATAGGGATAATATTTGATATATTAATTAACCCTTGTGTTGTGGCGGTGTTTGGAAATGGCAAATGAAAATATTCACAATGGAGTGAATGTGACCGTTGTGACACCTTTAATCACTAATCGAGTTAATGCGATTAGGTCGCATTTGAGGAACAAATTAGAGATATCCACGTAGTGAATGAAGAACTAATTGTTGCACCTTTAGCTAGTTGCAGAGGTAGCATGAGAGTGAGGAAGAAGAGGAACCCGAGGAGAATTGGTTAGAAGAAATTTATGATCAAAACTTAGAATTACAAAATCGTGTTCGTGAGCTTTGAAGAACAGTTGAAGAACGGCAAACGGTCGTGGAACAAAGGGATACAACAATTCAAAATTGGGTTACCCGATATGTGATGCTTTCGAACAAAATCACGCTTTAGCGAGGGTGTAAGATATTAAAGTTGGAATCGAGCATTTAAAAATCAAAGATCAAATCGAAAGAAGAAACAATCGAACGAAGGAGAATAGACAATGCATGGGTAAAAGTTGCGCACAACGCGTTGACAAACAGTAGAAAAAGACGTCCGATCCAATAAAGCCAAAATAGATGAAATGGACTTTGCTTTTTGGACAAAGAATTGAGAACCCAACATCGAATTCGAATTACCACATGCATAGCGGTCAACCCAAATTCGATATGGATCAAGAATAATGATTCAAATCATGGATCGAGGAATGTGAAGAAGCACTTAAGGGTGGAATGTACCCTATAGTAAAGTCAAACTTTCGGTAATTTAAGCGAGGCGTTTATCGAAAACCTAACGAAGTTATTACGGGTAAATTAATTATAAATTATCACGAAGTCTATACTTTATTCAATACAAGTTCTACCCACTCTTTTATTCTACCTAGTTGTGTTCAATGTTTAAATTTGACTCGGGAAAAATTAGACTTTGATTTATCTATTGAAACTTCGTTGGGAGAAACCTTCGTTACCTCCACCGCTTTATTAATCTTGTTGTTTCAAATAAAAACTTTCACGATCTTATCTTTTTGAAAATATTTGCCTTTGAGGTAATTTTTGAAAACGATTGATTAACTACTAATTATTCTTTTGTAAGGTTGTTAGCTTTCATATTCCTAACCAACTGTTATATGAATTCAAAGTAACCAAACCCTAAAGTTAATCACCGTTATATCGAAGCCGTAAAGTAAAAAGAGCCCCGATCCTTTTGTTGTTGACTTCGCTTGGTGGAATGCACCGCCGGACTTTCAGAGGCGGCGTCGTGAATGACGATGACAAGTTGATAGGGTATCATCATGAGAGTCTTATCTAGGTTAAAGGATAGAAGTCACAGATTGGTATCAATGTAACGTCTTATCCAAGTCTTGGATAAGAGTAGCGATTTTGAATGATATTTCTATCATTAATAAATTTCTTGACGTATTCTTGAAGATTTCCTAGCCTACCCTAGAGCGTAAAATCGAATTTTGTATTGACCCCAGTACAAAAACCCATTTCTTAAACCCTCAAATATTTCTTCAACTAAAATGATCTGTTTACGAGGATTATGATGAAAGTCATAATAAAAGCATTGGTGTAAAACCCCAACTTATTATTAATGAAATTTAATTTTCTCTATTGATTATTTTGAAATAGTAAGGGTTGATTTGATTAATGTGGATAGTTAGGGGTAAAATACGCAAATACTTCAAAATAAGCAGTTGGTTATAAAAATTCATTGTTGTTTGGGAATATTCGTTTGAGTCGTGTGGAATATTAAATCTTTGTCGAGAATATTCGATGCACGACGCGCGACCATGTGTGGGCCCCATAACTAAAAAGCGATTGGATGAAGAAAATGACAAATATAAGTGGTTTAAAAATAGCGGCGTGGTTATTACTGATTATCTTCGTTAAAATACCCTTGGTTTAAAACACAAGCAAGACACAGATTGCACCAATTATTGATTCTTACGTAGAAGAAGGCACTACTCAATAATGGTTACGATAATTACTTTATCAAAGATTTTATTGAGTTAATAATTGCTGCGTTGATATTTTATATTCTTTGTTGTTTCAATAATTGTCATTACACAAGATTTTTCATTATCGAAACAATAATTCATATTATCTCGAATAATATTATTAGATAACATTATTGGCAATGTCTAGAAAGTTACATCTAAGGAGAGGTTTGGTCACCTAATTGCTACCAAGAAGAAGAAATTCTTATTGGAAAGCCCTCTTCTCTGAACCGCCTCGGTTGTCAATATTGTGATTCTCGTAATATTATTTGTGAATAATTAATTATTGATTCATATGATGAGGAAAATATTGATTTTATGTGGATATAGATGGAGAAAATTTTAATGTGACAATTGTTGAAAATTGAAATTTTATCTTTTTCCTCGATAAAATAATTCATTTAAATATATTATTATATTTTAATAATATAATAATGGTGATATTTTTACAACGAATGTGGGATATATAAAGAGTATACGAGGAGGAAGAGTATTTTTTGTTGCAATAAATGTTTAAAACATGTTAAACATGTGTCAATGGACCCCATTTATTGAATTGAAATTTGATTATAGCTTGTAAAATCGCCTGTTTGTGGATTTCGGTCAATTTTTGTTTGGAATTCGGAAAAACTTTCTTCTGCAAAGTTGTAGAGAATTGAATTTCCTATAAAAACTCACGAGATTCGAATTTTCTGATAAAAGGGCTATTTATTGTGAATTATTAAAGTTCTGAAGCTCCGAAATAATTGATTTTTGGAAGTTTTAATTATTATTTTAAAGAATAACGTTTTTTGGGGGCGTTACAATTGGGAATTGAACCATGTCACCATCAAGAATAGGTATCCTCTACCTCGTATTGATGACTTGTTTGACCAGTTGCACAAGGGCACAATTCTTTTTAAAATCGATCTTCGTTCGGATATCATCAATGAAGATTAATCGAGGATATTCCAAAGATCGCCTTGAGAACTTCGGTATGGGCATTATGAATTCTCGGTCATGTCTTTGGACCGACTAATGCTCCTCGCGACTTTCATGGATATGATGAACCGAGTATTCAAGGAATATTTGGATCGGTTTTGTTGTTGTCTTTATTGATGACATCCTCATATATTCCAAAAGTCACGAAGATCATGAGCACCATTTGAAGTTTGGTACTCCAAAGGCTTCGTGAAAACAAACTATATGCCAAATTGAAGAAATGCGAGTTCGCTTGAGGAATTAGCATTTCTTGGGCACGTGGTGTCAAAACATGGAGTATCCGTGGACCCGTGAAGATTGAAGCAATACAAAGTTGGGAGAAACCGGTTGGTTGTCAAGCACGTAGCTTTACGGGTCTAGTCGGTTATTATCGGAGATTCATGGAAGGGTTTTCTCGAATCGCTACTCCATTAACTCAACTAACTTTAAGGATACAAAATTCATTTGGAGCCGAAGAATGCGAGAAGAGTTTCCAAGAGCTCGAGAGAGACTCATTTCTTAGACTGTTTCTAACAATACCATCCGGTTCGGGATGGATTTGTTATCTCAATGATGCTTCAAAAAGGGTTAGGATGTGTTCTCATGCAACGTGGGAAAGTCATAGCTTTATGCCTCGCGACAACTTAAAGAATATGAGAGGAATTATCCTACTCATGATCTAGAGTTAGCGGCAATGCGTTTCGCTAAAAAGATATGGAGGCACTATCTATATGGGGAGAAAGTGGAGATATATTCAGGACCATAAAAGCCTTAAATATTTCTTCATTACAAAAAGAACTCAACATCGCGGTGAATGACGTTGGCTTTCGAGCTATTGAAAGACTACGACCACACTATTCAATACCATCCCGAAAAGTAAACGTGGTAGTGGACGCGCGTTGAGTGAAGATCATATCTTGAGGAATGAGTGCGATGATGTCAAGTATCGCGATAGAGCCAACTTTAATAGAAAAAGTTAAGGTTGCTTTCAAGCCACCGAATCGGAAATGATGCGTATGAAGAAGAAAGTACAAGAAGGAGTTATTAGGGCGAGAATTGATGAAGAAGGAATACTTGAGTCCACTCTAGACTTTGTGTTCCTAACGACTCGATTTGAAGTACAAGATTATGATAGAGGCACACAATACACCATTTGCAATCCATCTGGAAGTACTAAAATGTATCGTGATCTTCGACATACATTTTGGTGGAACAATATGAAGAGAGAGATTGCAAAGTTTATCTCGATGTGTTTAACTTGCCAACGATGTAAAGACAGAGCATCTAGTACCTAAGGGTCCGTTGCAACCACTTGAGATTCAAAATGGAAGTGGGAACACATTACCATGGATTTCATTCACGGGTCTTCCTACGGTTTCTCAAGGCATCAATGCTATTTGGGTTATTGTTGATATATTAACCAAGTCTCGCTCATTTCTTGCCGATATGGAGACTTATTCCTCGAACGCCTTCTTAGTATGTACGTGAATGAGATTGTGAGGTTGTATGGCATGCCCGTATCCATAGTTTTGGATCGTGACCCAAGATTCACTTCAAGATTTTGGGTTAGCTTGCAAAAAGCTATGGCACGGATTTACGATTCGATTCGCAGATACCATCCTCAAACCAGACGGACAATCGAGAGAGGATTATTCAAACTCTTGAAGATCTATTAAGACTCGTGTCCTAGACTTCAAGGAGTTGGGATAAGTATTTACCATTGGTGGAATTCTCCTACAACAACAGCTTATCGAGCAAGTATAAAGTGTGGCTCCATTCAAGCATTATATGGACCGAAAATGTCGCCTCTCTACAGTATGTTGGAGACGAGGTGGGTGAAGCAACATTGTTGGGACCCGAGTTGAGTACGTATGACTATGGAAAAGATCCAAATGATTCGACAACGTATACAAAAGCGGCACAAGATCGACAAAAGAGTTATCGCGGATCTTCATCGAAAGAAGGTGGAATTTAGTATAGGGGATCATGTATTGTTGCGAGTTGCTCCATGGAAGGGAGTTACAAGATTTGGGAAGAGAGGAAAGCTCAATCCACGATTTATTGGTCCATTTCAAATTCTTGACCGAGTAGAAAATGTAGCCTATAGACTCGCGTTACCTCCGAGTATGTCTCGTGTTCATAATGTGTTTCACATATCTGTACTTCGTAAATATGTGAAAGACCCGAATCACGTTATAGAGTTAGAACCGGACGAGATAGCCAAAACTTAACGTGTGAGGAGGTACCACAAGATCTTGGATAGGAAGGAGCATGTCCCACGCCAGCAGGTCATACCACAAGTTAAAGTTTTGTGGAGGAATCATGCTTTATAGAGAAATGACACAGGGAGTTAGAAACGGAAATGAAAGCGAGGTATCCTCACCTTTTCAAACACACCGCATGCGTCGTCGATTTCGAGGGACTAAATTTCATAAGAAGGGGATGTTGTAAAACCCAACTTATTATTAATGAAATTTAATTTTCTATTTTGAAATAAGTAAGGGTTGATTTGATTAATGTGGATAGTTATGGGTAAAATACTAAATATTTTAAAATAACAAGTGGTTATAAAATATTCATTGTTTTGGAGAATATTCGTTTGGTCGTGGAATATTCTTGCATTTGTCGGGAATATTCGCATGACGACTCGCCTTTTAGGGCCCATGCTTGAAAATCGATTGAATGAAGAAAACGCATAAATATAAGTTGTTTAAAAATAATAAGGCGTAGTTATTCACAAGTATCTACCGTTAAAATACTCGGTTGGTTAAAACACAAGAAGACACCAGGTATTGCACACAATTATTGATTCTTATGTAAGAAGGCACTACTCAATAATGGTTACGATAATTCTTGCTCAAATTATTTTATTGATTTAATAATTACTTTGCGTTGATATTTTATATTCTTTGTTGTTTGATATAATTGTCATTACAGTATTTTTCATTATCGAAGGAATAATTCATATTATCTGAATAATATTATTGGATAACATTATTGGCAATGTCTAGAAAGTTACGTACAGGAGAGGTTTGGTCACCTAATTGCATGCTTAGAAAGAGAAATTCTTATTGGAAAGCCCCTCTTTCTTGAACCTGCTTCGTTGTCGATATTGTGATTACATAATATTATTTGTGAATAATTAATTATTGATTCATATGATGAGGAAAATATTGATTTTATGTGGATATAGATGAAAAATTTTAATGTGACAATTGTTGAAAATTGAAATTTTATCTTTTACGATAAAATAATTCATTTAAATATATTATTATATTTTAATAATATAATAATGGTGATATTTTTACAACGAATGTGGGATATATGAGTATACAAGGAGGAAGAGTATTTTTGTTGTAATAAATGTTTAAAACATGTTAAACATGTTGGTGGACCCCATTTATTATTGAAATTTGATTATAGCACAGTAAAATCGCTTTGTTTTGTGGATTTCGGTCAATTTTGTTTGGAATTTAGAAAAACTTTCTTCGTAAAGTTGTAGAGAATTGAATTTCCTATAAAAAGTCGCGAGATTCAATTTTCCGACAAAGGGCTATTTATTATGAATTATTGAAGTTTTGGATTAATTGATTATCATTTTTTGAAGTTTTAAATTGTTTAAGTGAGAAAAACGTTTTTGTTATTTTTATTGGGGGGTGTGGTTGATGGCTGAATTCAGTTAGTATGCGTAGGAAAATTTAGAAAAATAATAATAATATTAAATTAAATTTTCTACTTTGGTGTTCTAGCATTTTCCTATAAATAGGGTCTTGGGTTAGAATTGAAAATCACACCGTAAATGAAGTTTTCTCTCTATATTATCGAAAGTATTCTTGTGAGTATTTTGAGTATACTTTGAGTATTGCTATTATCGGTCAAGTTCAAGTCATAGCTTATATATTGGTGTTTAAAATTGTAAAGTCTTGATCTTTCGGGTAAGGGATATTATTTTTTTCAGTAATGATATTATTTCTTCAATATCATTATCTTTGAAATATTGATCCGAAGTTTTATCAAATTTGGAACTTTTGGTGTCGGAGTTACTATTCACGATATCTGACTTATTCACGATACGTCACTATTTACTTAATACGACACTTATTCATCGAAAAATGAAAATTTTCCTTTTAAATCTAAAATATCTATTGTGGATACTATCTTTGATTGTATCCATGTTTTGATCATTCTTGAATTTTACACCACTATGATTATTTTTTGAGGAATTTTTGGACGTGGATAAAACAAAGTACGAATCCTTAATCTTTAATCCTTGTCATTTTGTTTCAATTGGATTCGTTTCTTTAAAAATATTTTCATCATCCTCGATGCTAAATGATGATATTATTGAATATCTTTGGCCTCAGTAGTGCAGATGAATGATTTCGATGAATATCTTTGGCCAGTAGTGCAAAGATGAGCAGTGTTTAGATGAACATGACTTAATCGATGAATATCTTTGGCTCAGTAGTGCAAAGATGAATATTTGATTCGAGATATATATTGATTGATGTTACGGGGATAAAAGATGATCGATGAACTTTTAAATTCATTCATGAAGATAGTAGTTTGCATTCTCTACTTAACTCTTCTAATGAATTATTATTTCATTGCGAATATTGATTTAAAACTTGTTGTCTATTGTATTCTATTAGATTTTTCCTGTTGAAGACTAACGATAATTTGTTGTATATTATCTTAGTCATAATATTCTTTTACTTGGGCTAGTTGAGCTCACCCTTTTCCTTTTGTTCCATTTTTCTTCTCGGGATGCGAGAATATAATGAAATGCGAGTCGGGTATGGAATGAAGGTTCTAGAGAGAGTTGTTTAGTAGTCCTCACCATTTTTGTAAAATAATATATCAATAAATGTGATGAGGATTTATTTGAGTATAGATATGGTCTAGAAGATAATATTTGTATTCAAACTCACAATTTTACTGTTGTAATAATAAAGTTGTAGTTGTTTCTGTACCATATATTGACAACTCAGAATGGGTGATGTATACCTAATTTGGGGCGTCACGCTCATTACAATTATTAACATACTATTTCACAGAATAGTGAGAACTACTAATGCTATCCTCTGGATCGTCACTCCGTTTCCAGACTAGTCCCTGCTATGTTCTCATTTCCTGAAGAGAACAGTGAAAGAAAGGGTGAGCTCAACTAGCCCAGTAAGAAATATTATGACTAAGATAATGCAGAATAAATTATCGTTAGCCTTCAACAGTGTTAAACTGATAAAATATAACAACGTCAAGTTTAACTGCAGCGGATCAAGCAATCCATTAAAAGAGTCAAGTAGATAATTGAATCTACTATCTTTTATGATTTAAAAAGTTTTTCATCACTTTTATCATTTGAGACTCGACGCTTAATAAATAATCCACATCATCCACCATTACGCGAGGATATTCATTAGAATCACGACCACAAATTCCATGCACCACGGGCCAAGGATATTTGTGTATTCATCAATGGTCATGATCATGCCAACAAGCATCCATCAATGCACTACGGTAGATGAGGACTTTTACCACATCATTTGTAACATTACGATCATGATTACAAGAATAATCCACAGGTCATAATCATACCAAGTCCATCTATGCACTACACGGGCCACGTATGACTTTCAACATAATATAAACATGAGGATGATGACAATGATATAAGATTTCAATAAAACAAGTTCAAGAATTAATTTGTCCAAGAACTACTAATGTCCAAATTGTCGACATGATCTTTGCTTTGTAGAGTAAAATTTAAGAATGATCGGAAGAATATTTCCATAAAAGATATCTTTGGATGAAGCCATGAATATCAAGGATATTGTGGCGCCCCCAAAATAGTATACACAACACCCATTCCGAGTCGCCAAATACATGGTGCGTAAACAACTACAACTTTATTATCACAACAATAAAATCTGTGAGTTTAAATACAAATATTATCTTCTGTAGACAATATTTATACTCAAATAAATCCTCATCACATTTATTGATACATTATTTTACAATAATGGTGAGGACTACTAAACAACTCTCTCTAGAACCTTCATTCCATACCCCACTAAGTACTTCGCTACATTCTCGCCTCCTGAGAAGAAAAATGGAACAACAAGGAAAAGGGTGAGCTCAACTAGCCCAAAAAAGAATACTATGACTAAGATAATATACAACAAATTATCGTTAGTCTCCAACAGGAAAAAATCGATAGAATACAATGAGACAACAAGTTTGGATCAATATTCGCAGCGAAATAATAATTCATAGAAGAGTTACGTAGAGAATGAAATCTACTATAATCTATGAATTTAACGGTCCATCATCAATATTTTATCCTCAGAACATCAATCAATATTCATCTCAAGTCAAATATTCATCTTTGCACTACAAAGCCAAAGATATTCATCAATTCGATCGTGTTCATCTCAACACTGTTCATCTTTGCACTAAAGGCCAAAGATATTCATCGATCAGTCGTGTTCATTTAAACACTGTTCATCTTTGCACTACGGGCCAAAGATATTCTTCAAAAATCATTCATCTTTGCACTACTGTGCCAAAGATATTCATCGAAATCATTCATCTTTGCACTACTGAGGCCAAAGATATTCAATAATATCATCATTTAAGACCGAGGATGATGAAAATATTTTTAAAGAAACGAATCCAAAGGAAACAAAATGACAAGGATTAAGGATTAAGGATTCAGTACTTTGTTTTATCCATGTCCAAAGAATACCTCAAAATAATCATAGTGGTGTAAAATTCAAGAATGATCAAAACATGGATACAATCAAAGCTAGTATCCGAATAGATATTTTAGACGAAAAGAAAAATTTTCATTTTTCGTTGAATAGTCCGTATTCGTGAATAATAGTCAGATATCGTGAATAGTCTTGAGATCATCGTGAATAGTAACTCAGAACACCAAAAGATAGAAATTCCACAAAAAAACATTTTCACGCTTCATGAATAGTACTTTTGAATAGTAACTCGTGAATAAGAACTCATGAATAGTAAACTCCCGACATGAAAAAGTTCCAAATTTGATAAAAAGTACCAACCAATATTTCAAAGATAATGATATTGAAGAATTAATATCATTTGAGAAGAAAATAACATCCCTTACCTCAAAGAATCGATGATTTCGGAAGGAAAGGTCAAGTGATCTTTGAATGAAACTTATCTTTGAATAAAGAACTCTCAAAGTATCTAAATACTCACAAAATACGCTCAATAATATAGAGAGAGAAAGAGAAAACTTTGTTTACGGTGTGATTTTCAATTCTAACTTAGCCCTCTATTTATAGGAAAATGTTAGCCGTTAGAAAGCGAGACTTGACCTGCTACTGATGGCTTTTACCTCTACTATTGCCACCCACCACATTTGAAATAAAATTCAGCACATTTTTCACCAACCACAAGTGGGGCCCACTCAATTCTAGAATTTTCCACCAAAATCAATTATAAACCTAATTTAAGAATCCGACACCTCTTAAAATTCACAACAAATCATTCCTCGCATTTTTAACGGTTCAAAATTTGTGGACATATACTCAACTTATGTATGTATAACATACCCAAAAATTACCACAATCCAACGGTTTGATTAAAAATTATAACCCATGAATATATCTCAAACCCACGATTTGATTTTTAATACCTCCAATCAGATAAAATACTTGATAAAACACCTCAACATTAATTCCTTCATTAATAACCACATAAATAAATCCATCATTTATATTCATATAAAATAAATATTTCCTTATCATATGAATCAATAATTAATTATTCATAAATAATATTACGAATCACATTTATGATGACCAGTCGTTCTTTCCCGAAAGAGGGGGCTTTCCAATAAGGATCTCTCCTTCTTGGCGCCGCAATTAGGTGACCAAACCTCTCCTTGACGTAACTTTCTAGACATTGCCAATAATGTTATCTAATAATATTATTCAAATAATATGAATTATTGATCGATAATGGGAAATCTTGTGCGATGACAATTATTGAACAACAATAATATAAAATATCAACGCAAAGATTATTATCAATCAATAAAATAAAATATTGAATAAGAACTCTTGTGAAAATTATTGAAATAGTGCCATCTTACGTGCGAATCAATAATTCAACAATACTTGTGCAATACCGTAGTGTCATCTTGTCTGACCAATGCGACATCGTATTTTTTAACCACCGGTATTCAATAGTCTTAATTGTAAATAACTACGGTCTTAACGGTAATAACTACGCCGTTATTTATAACCACCCAAACTTTGTCGTTTTCCTCATCCAATCGCTTTCAGTTATGGGGCCCATTACATACGGCTGCATCGTCATTTAATATTCCCAAACGAAGATTTAATATTCTACGACCAAACGAATATTCCCTACGCGATTTAATATTCCACGACCAAACGAATATTCCCGACAAAAAATGAATATTTTATAACCACTTGCTTATTTTGAAATATTTGCGTATTTAACCCTTTACTATCCACATTAATCAAATCAACCCTTACTATTTCAAAATAATAAATAAAGGAAATTCCTTTTATTTAAAAAATTTCGGTCTTACAACCTCCCTCCTTATGAAATTTCGTCCTCGAAATTGGCGATACGTCATGTGGTGTTTCGAAAAGGTAAAGATACCTCGCTTTCATTTTCGTTTCCAACTCCAGTCATTTCTCAATAGCATGGTTTCTCCACAAAACTTTAACTTATGGTATAACCTCGATGCATGGGTCATGTTCTTTCCTCTACAAAATCTTGACAGTACCTCCTCGTGCGTTAAGTCTTGGCTATCTCGTCCGGTTCTAATTGAATGACGTGTTTCGAATTAGTCCACATATTTACGTAACATCGATACGTGAAAAACGTTATGAACACGCGTCGTACTTGGTGGTAAAAGCGAATCTATAGCCGCGGTTCTATTCGATCGAGAATTTTAAATGGATTAATAAATCGAAGGTTTGAGCTTTCTCACCTCACCGATTCTCGCTTTTAAAATAACAACTTCAGACCTCCTTCTTCAAATTCATCATTCCCGGTGTGTAAGCTTGAATGACTTTAACTTTATCGATTAAAGTCGATTATACTCAGATATCATCACGTGCTACTGCGTATATCATCACGTGGGTACCTAGAGTTTTCATCTCCATCTCTATTATTTGTATATTATACGAAATGAGTCTTTGACAATATTGTACTTCGTACTTGTATACGATCTTCACTCAACACGTCACCTACCACGTTAAACTTTTCGGGATGGCATGGTCGTAACATGTCTTTAAATGAGTCTCTCTTGAGTTCTTGAAGCTCTTCCCACATTCCTTGCTCCATTCGAATTTTGTATCTCTACGAGTCAATCATGATAATGGAATAGCGATTCGAGAATATCCTTCAACGAATCTCCGATAATAACCAACTAAGCCTGTAAAGCTACGTATTTCGATTACTGAAGCTTAGGTTGTTCTCAACTGTATGACTCATATCTCAACCTTGGATAAAGACGTCACAATGACACCTATCGATTTTTATCGCACGAATATGACGTCCCCTACAGAGAGTGCGCTTAGGTGAATTCCACAAAGGAAGTCACAAGATAAAGGCTCGTGTACCAAATTCTATAGTTGAATTTTTAACTCCACGAAGTTCAATAGAGCCATTCGATATGAGATTTTAGAAATGAGTTTTGTCTGGGGTTCAAAGTCGATACAAAATTTAATATCGAAGCTTTGGGAGTAAGCGAAGAAATTCTTCGAAAATACGTCGGGAAAAAATCAATAACAACAAGAATATTATTCAAATCGGCGTGTCTTTATTCAAATCCATAACATGGACTAAGAAAACTTGACATCCGTAATAAACGAATGACTTCATGGCTTGATATGAAAATGTTTGATTACAATGGTTTGATTGCTTGAATTGAATAACGAAGTTGCTTAGAATATGAAAACTAACAACCTTAATAGCAATCAATTTGGCATGATGAGTAGTTAACCTTAAAATCACATCAAAAGCAAATATCTCTCTACGGTGTAATGTGATAGTGCCAACATGAATCAAGCAAGATTTTTAAACAACGGATGTAATGAAAGTTTCTCCTAACGGAGTCTCCATAAATAGGTCAAAGTCTAATTTCTCCGTAGTCAAGTTCAAACGTTGAGCGCAAAGTTAAAGAGATAAAAGAATGGGTAGAACCGGTATCTAGTAAAGGTATAAACTTAGCAAGAATTTATAATTAACTAACCCGTGCTAACTTCGTTCGGGTTCCTCGTATTTTTAATGACCCCACACGACAAACGCTCTTCCGAATCGTTGACTTTGACTTTTCTCGGGACATCCTTTTGAGTCACCGCCTCATTGCACTAGGTTTCGATATCGCATAATCTTCGGCGATATGTCCTTCTTTTCCACAATTATAGCATACCTTAAACCGTTGTAAGCGCCAATGATATGTCCTCTTTCGCATTTGTAACATACCGGACCGATGGTCTTTCTCCTCCCTTGGAACCGATTGCCCTTTACCGACGTCTTCACATGGTCGTTGTTGAATCTCCTCTTTTAAAAATCTCCTCCCAACTCGCTTCTTCTATTTTCATGGCGATTACCACCGGAGTGGTTCTAGCCTTTGTCCGTATTCTTCTTTCTCCACCGGTTATCGTTATTCGATGATCGCTTATCTTTAGTATGATCCTCAGTTATGGTCCTCGGTTGAACGACTTCGTTATCTCGCTTCTAACAATTCGAGCCTTGTTTACAACATCTCGAATAGAGAGCAAATTTATGAAATGAGAT